>VMBQ01001992.1:139038-152263 GCA_007657795.1 Dreissena rostriformis
TGTTCCATGTTTTATGTATTACTGATGATGATGAGTTTTTGACCCCCCCCCCACTGTTTTGCTGCTTCAATGTGTTCCATGTATTATGTATTACTGATGATGATGATTTTTTGACCCCCTACTGTTATGCTGCTGCAATGTGTTCCATGTTTTATGTATTACTGATGATGATGAGTTTTTGGCCCCCCCCCCACTGTTTTGCTGCTTCAATGTGTTCCATGTATTATGTATTACTGATGATGATGATTTTTTGACCCCCTCCCCCCACTGTTATGCTGCTGCAATATGTTCCATGTATTATGTATTACAGATGACGATGAGTTTGATGATCCTCCCTCTCCCACTGGAATGCTAGGCAGATGCAAGGCGCTATTTGACTATACGTCAGGGGAACAAGGGGATCTCGCCATTCACACAGGTAGGGTCGCTGGCGTTGAAGCAAAGTATCAATATTTGTTATTATTTTTTGCTTACCGGTGGTTTATAGCCAAATATCAGTGAATAAAAACTGATAATTCACTTTTTCACAGTGAAAATTCTCGATAATTTTAATTGTTGTACCGGAAAACATGCAAAAATACTAAAATAATCATTTATATGCATAAAAGAAAAAGAAAATTTGTTGGATTCGGTTGAGTACCCGGTATCCATTTTAATTTACTCATAATCATAATTTTTTTTTTTTTCTATGATAACTTGTGAATTTAAATCGAAATTCTATCAAATCCAACAAATATCCTCTATTTATTATACCCCCACAGGTAGTTGTTCAGTTAATTGGCTGGTATGTCTTTACAATTTTTAGGAACAAACTACTTCCAGATTTCTCAAGAAATTAATTTGAAACTTCAAAAATGTTATCATCATGAAAAATAGATGTGCAAGGCATAATTTTAAACAAAGTGATCCTCTTATTTTGTTACTGTTTTTCAAATGTATGCATCATATGCATTTAAATGCTTGCATTATTATGCCATCCCAGGGATTGGTTATATACAGGAGTTATTGTGTCTGTTGGTCTGTAGGTGCTTGTGTTTGTCCACATAAAAGGCTACAAGTTTGTAGAACAAACTACATCCACATTTCTCAAGGGATTAAATTAAACCTTGAAATGTTTCATTACCATAATGTGCAATCAAGTATGAATGTGTAAAACACAAATTACATTTTCCCAGATGCATGCATATTTTATTAGGAAAATGCCTTCCTACTGATAATCTTAAGCTTAAAAGTGTTAAAACATGGTTACAAACAGTAAACAGCATACCATGTTAATTTTCAGTTACCGGTATGTGCTTTTTATAAAAAAATAATTTCACATGATAACAACTATTAATATAAACATATATACTAAGTTATCGGCAATGAGCTTTTGTTTGCATTACACTGTGTGCAAACGACTTGGTGGGGTAACGACCTAGCAATTCCACCAACAGACCAATGATCTGAAAAGTGGTCATCTGAGAACAATGGTCACCTGCCTACAACGGTCACTCAGGCTATTTCCCTTGACTGACCCTGTTGTTAGTGTTGACTGTAATCACATTGACTTTAACCTCCTCTTTTCCCCGATGCTGTAGGTGACATCATCAACATCACAGAGAAGCTTGGCAATGGCTGGTGGCAGGGCGAGTGTAACGGCCGGTCAGGAGTCTTCCCCGAGAGTTACGTGCAGGAGCTGTGAGCAGGAGTGACAGGCAATAAGGGCACAGGGGTCGCAAGTAAAGCGTCCACTTATGTGTTCAACCATTGGAGTAGAACAGAGAACTTCCCGTGGATTATCCGGCTGAACATTGTGATATTAGATATGTGTTAACGTCTGCTGTGCAATTGCTGGTGAAACCATTCCCGGACCCCGACAAATAAAGTGGGGTACTAATGAAACTTATGTTACAAACAAATTGTTGTAAGTTTTGCTGTATAAATAGGACGAGTTGGGGACTACCAAGCTAGTTTCAACGTCACTGTTGAAAAGTGGTGAAAATCCAAAAGCAAAACATTTTCAACATTGAAGCAGTGGAAGAGAAGATTCTTTATTTTAAGTGTTAAAGAAAATTATTCACATTTTGGTAAAATGACAATTTTCAAAATAATTGTATTCAAAAAAGAATGTATGCGTTATGTTTAAAAAAGCGAAATATTTTTCTTCACTAAGAAACATGTTTAAAATATTGGTTCATTAACAGATAATCATCATTCAAAATAAGTAAAATAAAAAACCGTTTGTAAGGCTTTTCCTTGATACCGGTAAATTGGACAATACATTGAATACGTTTTGCAGTTATCATTCTTAGAGCAATAAAAGCCTGGCACAGTGGTAACGCATTGGCTTTTGCTTCCAGAGGACCCAGGTTCAAATCCCTGGGACAGCAATATTTTTTTTTCAACAGTTTTCTTGCTATGATAATTAGTTATCACTCTAAAAAACATTATAGATTTGTTAATAAATATATCTAATGACAGTTTTTAAAAATACGAAAATCTGTGAACAAGTCCCTTTAAGACTAAGATGTCTATTAGAAGGATTTAATATAAACTGGGCTCATACAACACCTTATAGAAATATTAAAGTGGAAATTTCAAATCAAATGTTATATCGGAAATCAAATATTTGTATTAGCAAAATGGTTAACTGGTAAACATCAAAGTAACCAAAGTTTGTAGCTTGTAAAAGAGAAAGCAAATTTGATTTATGTAACTACCACAGAATTGTAACAAATTTTATGAATACAATTACACTTATTTTTAATAAATACAAACCTAGAAATTTTTTATGTTTTGTACCTGTGAACGAGTGTAAACAGGTAATGTTCTCACCCTAACAAATAACAAATTTCTTCAGTTTTATTGAATTATTGATGGCATTAAAAGATCTAAGTAAATCACTTCATTATCTCTCTAACATTATTGGGAAAAATAATGGACAAATAAAACAAAATGATGATGATGAAAGAGGAATACATGGTGTTGCCTTAAACACCTTAAAGAATTGCTAAAATCTAATGGAACAAGAACCTATGGGAATATTTTTTTGTTTATTAGGATTTTGCAGCACTGTATCATGTCCTTGTTCATCATGTATAACACTTTGCATGCTGGGAAATTTGTTGTCTGCTAAAATGTCATCTACTGAATTTCTAAAATTAGCATTTTCTTCGATTTTTTTCAAAGAATACTATCAGAATATCAAACAGTTTGGATCCTGATGAGACGCCACGTTCTGTGGCATCTCATCTGGATCCAAACTGTTTGCAAAGACCCTTAAAATACGGTTCCAGCGCTCAAAGGGATAACACTCCTAGAGTTTTGTTTAGTGTCACTGAAATTGTGGTTTAGCATCCATTGTTCAGAATGTTTTATGTGCTAGTGTTCTTTTGATAATGTTGTCATAAATTATGTTGTATTTTTTTATGTCCCCCAGTCTATACTGGGGGACATATTGTTTTTGCCCTGTCCGTTTGTTGGTTTGTTTGTTGGTTTGCACAAACTTTAACATTGGCCATAACTTTTGCAATATTGAAGATATCAACTTCATATTTGGCATGCATGTGTATCTCATGGAGCAGCACATTTTGAGTGGTGAAAGGTCAAGGTCATCCTTCAAGGTCAAAGGCCAAATATATGGGTCAAAACAATAACTTTTGCAATATGAATATAGCAACTTGATATTTGGCATTGGTGTGTATCTCATGGAGCTGCACATTTTGAGTGGTGAAAGGTCAAGGTCATCCTTCAAGGTCAAAGGTCAAATATATTGGTCAAAATCACTCAAAGGGGACATAGTGTTTCACAAACACATCTTGTTTCAAATTGGTTGGACTGCCTCACTGTCAACTTACTTGTGTTACCATGTGTTTAATCTCTGTGGTTATTATGCACCTACCAATATTTTACCCCGCCATGTGTTAGCATTGGCAATAAACAGGGCCCGTATTCAACAACCGATTCTTAGAATTAAGTCTAAAAATAAAGAATTTTTCTTAAAACTGTAATGGTCTAAAACTAATTGAAAGTGAAGTCTAGCATGGCGATTAACACCTGTATAATTCTTCAGTAACAACATCATTTTAATGTTATAATCACCATTTTAAGCACATATATACTCAAACTTGCAGGTATTTTTATTGAGTCTCAGAATCTTCTTTAGTCTAAGAATGGCTTGGTGAAAACGGGCCCTGGACTTCGGACTGACAGCCATTCCAGACAGGCAGGAAATCTTTATGGAGAATGTTTGAAGGTGGAAATAGTCTTTGGTTGTATTTGATATTTATCAGTTATATTGTCCACTGCCAATTTAAAACACCCTCACTCTCTTATTGATTTAGATAAAATGCTTGATGGACTCCAGGGTGTCAGAAATATACCTCAATGGTTGGTTAATAGACCCCCCCACACACACAAACACTGAATTAAAAAAAAAATCCCTTAACCCCAACCCCTCCCAACATGTTTAAGTTATTGTTTTAAGGAATTAATAAAACAAAAATATATCAAAAGAACTAGATTGATCTGCTGCGCCCTCAAACCCTCCTTGTTGGAGAAAATTGGTATGTTCATTATAGCTATACATTTATATTCATGCATTTAGTAGAGTAGAAATATATGCACCTGGTTATTTTACATGTGTTATGTATAATGTGCAATAGAAATACCTCTATGAAATTAGCAGATGCAGATTTCTTTGGTGCACATTGTGTTTATTAAGGTTAGCGCTTTCATTCAGCCTGGAATTTATAAAAAAGATCTGGAGTATGTTATAACAGGTTGTGTTCTTGTATAACATTGTAAAAACACATTATGTTTTTTTTATCAAATTTTAAGATTTCAAGTTTATTAAAGTTCAAGTTAAAAGTCCGTTTCTGTTTACGGAAATCAAAATAATTGACCCTCGCTCTGGGAAAATGGGGTTCAATACATGTGCATAAAGTGTTGTCCCAGGTTAGCCTGTGCACTTTACTCACATGCATTAAGCCCCGTTTTCCAGAGCAATGCTCAATTCTGTTGCCTGTTGCTCCGTTCCACTATTTGTCTGCAACATTTCCTATGAATCAATGATCAGATCTGAATGTCGTCTCCACATTGTCCAATAGTTGATGTTTAGATAGGGTAGAGGGTAGTTAGCCTTGACCCATCCCTTACCTGAACACGCTTTGTAACAAATATAATAATGTAGAATTTTCTAGATTTATGCATTTTTAATATATGAGCCTAGCTCTGGGAAAACTGGGCTTCATGCAGTGCGCACAGGCTAATCTTGGACAACATTTCCGCCTAAACTGCATTTGTGAAGAAACTTTCTTTAAACGACAAAAAAATATAAAAGTGGAAAGTGTCGTCCCTGGAGTAATGTAGATTTTTCAAGATTTATGCATTTTAAATATATATATATTGTGTTTCTCACTTACTGTAGATATTATTGTTATTGGGATGTTTTATATCATTGTTATATTATGATGCACAAAGTTTTTACTTTTAGGCATGTGTTTCTGCTGTGTAAAACACACTTGTTGAATTTTTTCATTCATTGTTAGTCACTTTCCGATTTAATATCACATTATACATGGGGCCAAGTTATTATTATTACTCTAAAGTGAAGTGAAGTTAGATATAAGCCCCTTGTCTAATATGTAGATGGGGATTGACAACTTGTTTAAATATTTCCAAACATTGGTCCCTTCAAAAGTGTCAATGAATGTATTTAAACTTGTGGGTTTCTGTTTCTAAAGTTGTCTCTATTGTGGCATCTATTCTAATTGTTAGTGCATAGCAATAGTGTTCCTTAAAAATTGTAGACTACGTTAAATATGTCGCACAAATTTAATAAGGCTAGCCCCAAATCGTTTCGTAATGCAAGGGATGTACATTTTTAAAGATTGTAGGTGTTATTGTCCTACAACTACAACCATATTTTCCTGGAAGGCGATATTTTAAGTTCTAGGATTTTTCGTTTTATATCTATAATTGTAAATAACTTCTGTAAGATTTTTAATAACTTGTGTAGACTTGATCTGATTACAGAAGAGTTGTGTAGTATAGCATCTAGATTTATTCACTACTCAAAAATTGCATAATAAGCACATATCCTAGTCCGATAAATGGAAAAATGTAGAAAATATAATAACTTAAAAGTTAGCAAAATTACTGGTGAACGATATGGTTTGTATCTGTATATACATACTTGTATAGTTTTCAAGACTCTTATTAGGCACTATTTCTTTAGCCCTATTTTCCCTACAGTCTTAAAAACATTCATTTTCAATATGATCTTATCTGTATTTGATTTTAAATCATTACTTGTATTAGGTCCATACAATGTTACACAAATGTTTAACTCTTAATGAATACTGGTATATCCAAATGAAGCAGTTTGATTTTATTTGTATTATATGTTTCTATAATATAATTTATTAATCATAAATATAGTAGCAATAAATATGCTTTAAATTTGCTTTTCAAATGTCTTCATATGCACACATCAGTAGTGCCGTATATTATATTTTGTATTATGAATAGTCTTGCTTTAGTTTAATTATAGCATGCAGTCTTTATCTTATATTATTTCTATTATTAACCCTTTGCATGCTGGGAAATTTGTCGTCTGCTCAAATGTCGTCTGCTGAATTTGTAAAAAAGCATTTTCTTCGATTTTTTTTCAAATAATACTATCAGAATAGCAAACAGTTTGGATCCTGATGAGACGCCATGTTCTGTGGCGTCTCATCTGGATCCAAACTGTTTGCAAAGGCCTTCAAAATCCGGTTCCAGCGCTCAAAGGGTTAATATTGGTGTTTGTTACAATGTCTGCTCTCTCACTCAAATAGTTTAAACCTTTTCATCAGGAGTCTTGGTTATAATATGTGGGTGCATATTAGCTTGGACATGTTTGATAACCAGCCAGATCACTTAAAGCATTTCTGAATAATGGCAATTGAATTACAAAAAATGACAAATTAACATTGTACCCTCTTTAACTCAAATAGTTAAATCGAATCCTCATGAAACTTGGTGATACGTTTTGTGGGTATAATATCACAACCAAGTTTGATTACCAAACAGACTGCTTAAAGCATTTCTAAATTATGGCCCTTGAAGTAAAAAAATTGCTAAACTAACATTGTACCCTCTTTAACTCAAATAGTTAAATCTGTTTGTGGGTATAATATCACAACAAAGTTTGAGAACCAAACAGACCTCTTAAAGCTGTTCTGAATTTTGGCCATTAAATTATAAAACTTAGATAGCGAACTAGTGTAAATCAGATCATCTTGAAACTTGGTGATCCAAAATTGGCCAATTAACTTGCCTGCCCGGCCTCTAACTGAAATATGATTATAACTGTATTATCATCAAAATTATTTTCTGTGCCAACATTTCACCACAAATTAATACATCCTTCTAGTGTTCATGGGTTCCTTTTAATGTTCATGTAACCCAGACCTTTAAATTGGTGAATTGTGTTACATGTTGGCGCTCTTACTAGTAATGTTGGTATTATATTATTATTTAATCTCATAAAGCCTGTCTGTGCTTAAAGGAATTTCTGTAAGAAATATTCTAAATATAGAAATAAATATACTAGACATCCCTAATTTTGGAAATAAATTGATCCAATTTAGAAGGATGGGAGAGTCGACTAGGCATAAATGGGTTAATTGTACTTTATATTTTTTAATTTTATATTCCTATAAATCTCGTTTACTTAGTGACTAGAGGACATGATTGATCCTTCTTTGCTGTAGAATTTATTTTGTCACTTAATACATATTTATGTTAACCCTTTGCTTGCTGGGAAATTTGTCGTCTGCTAAAATGTCGTCTGCTGAATTTCTATAATTAGCATTTTCTTTGATTTTTTTCAAAGAATACTATCAGAATAGCAAACAGTTTGGATCCTGATGAGAAGCCACGTTTTGTGGCGTCTCATCTGGATCCAAACTGTTTGCAAAGGCCTTTAAAATTCGGTTCCAGCGCTAAAAGGGTTAAATATTCAATTATTAGTTGTCAATGCATCAAATTTGTGCCTGTGATTAAAATGTATTGAAAATGCTGAAATAATAAAACATTTGTATAATGACGGCACAAAATTTATTGAAATTAAATAATTATATTGTATATTGATATGTTCATGATCTGTGTAACTATTTTTTGATTACATTTTTGAAAAATAATNCAGGCTTTCCAGCGTTCCTAGTATTTCCTAGTTTTCCTAGTTTTTCCTAGTTTTTTAAATGTGCTCCTAGTTTTTCCTAGTTTTGTCTAAAACCTCCTAGTATTCCTAGTTTTTCATAAATTTGGCACTTTTTTGGATAAGGTAAAACTGTCTTTTAATGTGTTTTAGAGATTTTGTTTCAAAATAAGACCTTCAGGGTGTTGAGCTGACAGTATTTGGTATTCTTTGTGTGGTCTGGTGTCACTGGTGCATAGTCTAGCCTTCACAGGTGATACCTGAAGGTAAGCTGTGAACATAATCTTAATACTTACACATGTTAAGTTACATTTGTCAATTGTGTTTTACTTTAAGAAGCAATGCCATTTGTTCTGGAAGGCTAAACATGTACAATGTATGTTACTTGGGAAAGATTGCAATTTCTATACCCCAATGATGCTAAGAATCTGCTTGAACTAAAAGACATGCAGATTGGTGCAGACACTGAGAAAACGTTATCTGTTCTTGATTCTTAGAAACAGAAGACTCATTTATATGATATGAGAAAGTTTTACCAAGCAGTTGCTAACTATTTGCAAACCAAACTTCCTCTCGGTGATGATGTTATAAGATCTCTTCAGTGCCTTCATCCAGGAGTGCGCTCCGAGGAGAAGGCACAAAAGCTGCTCAGAGAATACGGACAGTACTGCCCACAATTGAAAATGTAGAAGTGTCCAAGGTGATAGATGAATGGAAGCTGTACAGGTCAGAAACCATAAAGGAGGACGAAATGTATGATAAGGATGGAGGGCTTATCAGAATTGATCATTACTGGAGCCATGTTCTGAGTATTAAGAGTGCTAGTGGTGAGCTAAAGTACCCTCATCTTAGGAAATTGGTCCTAACCTGTCTCTGTCTACCATATGGAAATGCTGATGTAGAAAGAAGTCTCTCAATAAATAAGAAGCTGTTGACACCAGAAAGGAGTTTATTATCTGAAGAATCAGTAAATGGATTGAGATTAACTAGGGATGAAATCTCTATGTACAAGAACATTTCTAACATCCATATTTCCAAGGACCTTTTGAGTCATGTCAGACTTGCCCACAAGAAATACAAAGAGAAAGTAGAAGCTGAAAAATCAGAGGCTCTATTGCTAGAGACAAATAGAAAAGAGGCTGCTAAACTGCAACAGATGGAGACAGAGGAACTTGAAAAAAGCAGCTCAGCAAAAGGAAGCTAGATGTTAAGGAAAAGGAAGTGAAGAAAAATGAATCAGAATTAAAAATTGATATGGAAAAGGCAAGACAAATCTTCGATGAAGCAAATGGAAGGTTAGCCATGGATATAAAAAACAAGGATTTTAAGGAAATGAACATAACTCAAGGTCTACTAGATGTGGGGAAGTCAAACCTTGACAAAATAACTGTTGCCATGGATAGATGCATGAATGAGAGGAATGACATCGGTAAGAAGAGAATGTGAATGATTGATTCCTTCTTTAAGAAGAAAAATAAAGACAAGTGAACTTTTTGTCAAGGGTAGATGGGTTAATGAACAAAATTGTATAGTATACCATTACAAGCATGCTTGTACCCATGTTATTGATAAGCTGCGTATCCTTGCTAACCCCATAGTGTTGATGGCTTTTAACAATCTCCTTGCATACTTGTTTGAATGTATACATGTTATTAACATCTTTTCACAATTTAAACACCTGTAGTACATAATTATATATGTTCTAGCTTTGGTGTGTCTGTGCTTTTTAAAATGTTATATCACAATCATTAATAGATATTGCACTCATTATCAATTGCTAATTAAAGATATGTTTAGTTAACAGAACTGATGGCATTGCTTGTTAGATATACATGCATGCATAGGTAGAGACATATTACCAATTTTCTAGAAATGTAACTTACTTTTGTACTTAAAATTGCACTGCTAACTTCTTAAATGCTCATTTTAACTCATGCATAAAATCTCATAATGTGTATTGTATTTTGTTTATGTTCATGGCTTAATAATACAAAAAAATCAGGTTGGACTGTGCTCTGTGATGACTACAAAAGAAAACTTAGTCAGCTTAACAGTCCTGTTGTATGAAATGTGTACGTTTACTGTGGTAATCAGGTAGGGAAAAGTCAAAAAGGTAATAAACTTCTAAATAATAACTCCTAGTTTTTGCTTCAACCTTCCTACATTTTCCTAGTTTTTTCCTAGTTTTTTGTAAATAACTTTCCTAGTTTTCTCCTAGTTTTTTCAAAGGTGCTGCTGGAAAGCCTGGATCTCCCATTTCCTTTAAAGAATTGCCAACAAAATTTGCCACAATTTTGTGGTCATTGTTACGATGTGCTGAAAGCAGGAATCAGTCATACCTGATCAAGTTGAAGGTCATACTGCAAGGTCAAATGTTTGAGCCACCATTTCTGTGTAGGCTCTAAATCTTCTGTATCAATTTTAGTGTTTTTGAAGTTTGGCTTCCATTTTATGTTCATTTACATGATTTGCAGAGGGCATCAGTCAATCACACTGGCTCAGGGTCAAAGTCACACTTAAAGGTCAATAGTTTTGCCTTTATTATCCCCCGGCCAAAGGCAGAGGGATATAGAATTGGCGTTGTCCGTCCATTCGTCCGTCAGTCCGTCCGATTTGCCCCCCTCCATAAAAAAATATTATTTGGCGGGGGATATCAATTCAACAAATTTGGTTGTTGATTTTGTATTATGCTTCATGTTTCCTATATCTATGTTACTGAAGTATTTTCATAAAAACCTAATGTCAATAAGAATATGTCCAGAAGTCATGATTCATGCTGCCTAAATATCAATGCCACGGCTTAAAGATATAAAAAATCTTGGCGGGGTATAAAGCTGTCTCTTCCACAGCCTTATTATAAATTAAATTCTGCGAAAGATTCTTCTAATCCGCTGGCCGAACAAAATAATCAACAAGGACCTGTGGCAGAGAACGAACCAACTCCCTGCAGACGACGAGATCCTAAGATGCCGCTGGGGATAGGCCTCATGCTCTGAAAGCCACTCTTCAACATTGGCTGTCAAGGTCATACTGCAAGGTCAAATATCAAGCGCTGGACTGGAACCGCAAATGCAAAATAAAGAATTGACCGCCTAGAAACACTGGTGCCGAGACCTTAAGGCTGACACCATGAGGTTGGGATACACATAGAGACTCTGGAGCAGAAAGCCCATGATTGAGGCACTCGGAGATCTCTGTCGGCAGCCTATGTTTCAGGGGGGTAAAAGGCGCGAATAAGTAAGTAAGTATTAGTCCATAGCATGAAAAAGTTCATACGATTGATAAGTCCATGAGTCCAAGATATTCACAAATACATAACTCCAAAGCATTTATTAACCCAATTCATGCATAAGTCCATCACTCAAAATCATAAGACCATGCCATTCATAAATCCATGATTCCATACCATTTATACATACATAAGTCGATAGCATACGTAAATCCATACAATTCATTTTATAATTAGGACATACCATTCATGAGACAAAACCATTAATAAGTCAATTATTCTATACCATTCATATTCCGTTACTCTATTTCATTCATAAGTCCATACCATAAATTAGTTCATATCATTAATGGCTGATGAGACAACGAAAGTTGGCCTAACTTTATAACGAACATGGAAGCTCAAGACCAGAATGCATAGAAGCTAAGGCTGGTCTGGCGCTTTGCTGGCCGCATATGACATAAGACCCATTTTCGCATGACGCCTCTTATATGGCTAATAATGGGAAGAGCGCACCTTTGAGAAAACGGCTATTAAACTTCACATCTATCAAACAATGCACTACACATGAGTTGGGTACTTTTAGGTTAATATGCAATACCTGAAAAAAATTGAAACGCATTGATCCCGGTTCGCCAGCAGTTATTTTGATATCATGTTTTCGTTTGATGCTTTTAGAAACTTCATTTTAGCATGTTTTTGTTTGATGCCATTAGAAACGATATTTTACAAGCACGATTGATATAATAAGATGCAAGTGTGCATGAGAACGACCGTTAAGGTAGTTACGGCTCACATGACAGTTATTTCACTTCTTTCTTTACCAGATTGCACCATTTTGAAATTACTTAAAGAACTATATTTGTAATTATTATATTATGGTGCAGATTGAAGAATGGCCATTTCTGTTCTTTACCAAGAGTATTGTCAAGCAGCTATGGGGACGATATGTGAAAGAAACGAATGCAGCAGTCTATATTGAAAGCCGTAGTTGACATTTTTATATTAACATTTTACTTTTTGTATAAATAACAGCATGCAACTGGATATATGCCAAGAGGTGGTGCACGCCGAAGAATACAGTAAACTTAATATTTTATCTTGGTACATATTCTACATCAATCTTGGTACATATTCTGTGTATCTTGATACATATGCTATGAGTATCTTGGTACATATGCTAAGTGTTTCTTGGCACATATGCTATGTGTATCTTGGAACATATGATATGTGTATCTTGATAAATATGCTATGTGTATCTTGGAACATATGATATGTGTATCTTGATACATATGCTAAGTGTATCTTGGTACATATGCAATTTGTATCTTGGAACATATGATATGTGTATCTTGATACGTATGCTATGTGTATCTTGAAACATATGATATGTGTATCTTGATACACATGCTATGTGTATCTTGGAACAAATGATATGTGCATCTTGATACACATGCTAAGTGTATCTTGGTACATATTCTACATGAATCTAAGTAAATATGCTAAGTGTATCTTGGTACATATGCTATCAAATGGTGTTTTTTTAACATTATTAAGATTGTTGTTCAGCGTAATCATATCAAGCTGATTAAAATTGCACTTGCCCAAAAAAGTTTGGATAATGTATATATGTACTCCCTTTTTTCCGCCAGTCCAGTTGCATGTATATTTCAAACAAGTGATCACCTAGAGTGTGTTCCAGCACTCCTGCCTACACTACTTCTTGCCTTATAAAACGTTGGAACGAGTTTATAATTATAGTTGGAATTAGTTTGATTTTTACTGAACAATTGTTTCTGTTGGTGTGGTCT
>VMBQ01001993.1:0-92211 GCA_007657795.1 Dreissena rostriformis
AAAATATGACTTCCTTGATCATAATATTGAAGGCAGATGTAAGCACGAACGGTTTTCTAGTTAATACAATCAGATATGTTCATTTGAGTTTAGGTACATAACGAATATAACTTAGCTGTAATTTGATGTGTTTTGCTGGGCATGAATTGCATAGTTCGACCTCATAGCTAACCTCCCGTTGGGTTGTCATTAAAAAAAATCTTTGAAACCAATGCAATCGTTATTAGAACAATATTGATTGATAAGATGATGATGAGGATGATGATGATGATAGTGATGTCGATGATGATGACGATCAAATGTATAGAATACAAATAATGAGTCAAAACTAAATTGAAGTTGGTATTTTCCCTACTACTTTACTTATTCTTGTCTGTTTGAAATTTTACCAATTGTAACACATTCCATTTCCTTCAAACTTAAATGCGTTTTAAAACATTTTTCTTGTTGAATAATAGATAGGCTGTTAAGTATACTTATTTTTTTTTATTGATTCCTAACAATATAATCATAAAATTGCTTGCGATTTCGCTTTAACTAGTGCATGAATAAAAGTCGCTTGTTTCATTCTCAAAAATAACGATATGTTTTGCTCATTACTTTTTGACGTCAACATCGTTTCATATGCGAGGTTATTTGTTTATAATCCTGTAGGATTACTAACTCTTCCGTTGATTTATTGTACATATTGACTGATGTTGAATCAGTATTTGTTTTCCAATGGGATAATACAGCAATGTTTGATCTCCAATGCTCTAGCGTCGAAACATGCCTAAAAACGTGTAACTAATGAATAAATATATAAGATTCAAAACTGTGATATCTAGATTGCACCATATGACGATTTAAGTATTTTTTAAATTGTTTATAAGTTTTTTCATACACGCTTGAATAGTACAATGTTTTACTAACTTATTTCCATAAGGCAGATTGACATATTTATTATTTAGGTCTGGACGAATTGCGCAAATCTCTTATAAATGGAGAAATCGTTTAGTAAGCAATCATTCTTTCTTAGCTGATTTTGGGCCTTTGGTGTAATTTGACGACTGTATTGGAGAAAATACTTAATTCGTTCCATATCGTATTATTGAAAAGAAGACTATTTGGGATTTGCTTTTTGCAACTCAAAAAGTTAGGAAACAAAAAAATTAAATAAATTGTTATTTCTGAATCCTTAACCAAACGGTAGAATGAATTGCGGTGTGTTTAGCTTGCCATATTGTTTAATTGTCCGTTTTGATTTGGGAACAAGAAACGGTATATAAATCTAAAACCATTCATTATAGCCTTGCGAAACATCTTGGTACTGGTGCAGGATTTAATTATTGTTCGTATGTAACATTTCGCATTCATTTTACGAAATGTCACTTCAAAACGTATTCTATCTTAAGAGGATGATTTGACACGTCTTCCTGTTTACTCAATTTTGAGGCCACGAGTTATACAATTATTGTTACTTGAATCCACGGTTTGTATCTTCATTTTCTGTTCAGTTTTTTAAAAGGATTGTCAAGAACAAAACTCAATTCTTATTTGTAGTTTAAGAAAACAAGTCACTCGTTTTATAGTGTGTGTATTTATTAATGGATAATGTAAGTTTAATATAAGAACGCGATTGCGCCTTATATGTATTTTAACGCAGGTAGTCAGTACTATTACTAAGTGTATGTACGTTTAAGTATTAAAACGGCCAACATGAATGATAATCCGTTTTATTTTGATTTCAAGATTTCTTAGAAATGTATTTCTGCAATGTATATATCTTATTTTCATGAATATATCGTGTATTGCAAATGAATTGAACATGATGTAAGTGTTAAGCTTCCTTACCTTCACGAAACAAATGTAGTTTTTCGAACACAGACTGTGCATTACTAAAGCGAGTTTTATCATAACTGCAAAGAATGAACATGAGAATGACGCATTGCTCTTATTTATTGAAACCAATTTATTCGAACATACCATTTCACTTCATGAATTGTGATTTATCTTTTATCAAAAACGGTATTTCCCTAATGAAATTAGCTAAACAGGATGTATAGACTAACACAATATGCTGGAAAGACACAAACATTTTTATAAGATAAATTATGGTATAAAACCATAAGGACGCACCTTACAGGATGTAAAATCGTACAAAAAATGTTAAAAATACTTTTCGGAAAACAGCATAACTGAGTAAGCTCTTTAATAAAAAATGTGTAAAAGTACTTACTTTGGTCTATGGTAAATAGATTGACATTTTGTATTGATAAGACAGTTTAATAGAACAGTGAACATACACATTCTTATCTCAATCTGGATTATAGGATTTTTAAAATTACATCACATGTGTAAAGTTTTACATGAAGTTGGAATATCTTAATTCGTTTACTCGAAGGAATGTTGCAAGATTGAATTGTTGACAGCAGAAGTGTCAGAAGTCCATGATATTAACGATACAATATTCCATTATAAACATGTATCTATCATTTAGCCAATAAATAGACTTGTATCGTAAATATGATGAACACACATTATTCTGCAGCGGATTATATGACATGAATTCGCTATATTGACCCGTTTTTCAAGTATGAGCCATTATAATATTAAAAATCCTTCCTGTTTGGCCCTCGTCTGTGTGATAATTGAAAATACTAGTGCACATACCTGACATATTGACGATCGCATCAATGACTCATGATTGTACAAACATTCTTGCAATATAAATGACGCGGACGTAGTGTTCTACGTGCCAGACATTGAATACATTGATTAATGTACCGGAACAATTTAAACAGTATGAAATTTAATATAATAAACAACGTTTGTATAGTAAATTGGATATAGTACAATTGTTGCATATTTCTGAAGGGTTTGCGATATATTTGTATATTATTGATGAGACAAGTTATGGAAACCCTCTCAAAATTGCATTTTGAATAACAAAAACCGACTTTGGTATTTTTCTATCTCAGCTTATTGTCACCATATATGTGTCTACTTGGTGTTGGGGGAATACGTGCATACAAACTACACGCATACATTTCAGAAATAAAAGAAGCTGTTCCATCTCGATTCGATGTCGTTATAATACATTATTTTATATTTTGTTATGAATTTTGTTTTATTCTAAATTTCAATTAATTTTCAGAAACATGATAACCTTTTCTTAAAAAACTAACTGCTGAATATTCCTGAGCGAAGCATGCCGTTGTGTTAAAGTCAAGTGTTTCTACTTTCGACAATTTACAAAACAATTGATCCCAAGTGTTATTATATGCAAAAAAAAATATTTGTTAAATTTGTTTCATGACATTACCTTGTAATGTTGACAATGTATATTCAATGAGAACAATCGTTCCATACAAATAACCATTTTTTGTTAAATGATGCAGTGATGAAGTCAAGACCATACATTTCTATTCAGAACTGTCAAGTTCAAGTATTGTAAGAAATTTTAAACCAATGTTTTGAACATTTACGTATGCATATGTGAGACAGTAATTTGTTTTAGCTGAAATGTTATTTAAATCATTACAACCGAGCGAGTTATTGTAAAAAAATAAATAATATATATTTGTATCTACACACAACAAAAACGTCGATTGTTCTTCTGTTTGTTCTTTTAATTCCTATCCACAGTTAACCTACATAAAAGAAAACATATTAATTTACATCACGTATATAATCAGATTTTTTTTAACCACTCGCATTCGGATTTCGATCAAAAGATAAAATAAATACATCATCTTGACTTGTCTTGACGTTTGTGCAGCACTTACTTTTCTTCTGGATAACTTGTTTGTTGAATTTAATGGTAACATATTTAAACAAACTATCGGTGTTCCAATGGGTACTAATTGTGCGCAACTAATAGCTGATCTATTTTTATATTGTTATAAAAGGGATTTTATGTTAGAATTATCGAAAACTTAACAACTAGATTTGATTCAACGCTTTAACCTAACAAGTAGATACATTGATGGCATACTAAACTAAGGTAATCCATACTTTGAACAATATATTCACAAAATCTACCAAAAAAGAACTAGTCTTAAATAGATCTTTTCAATACAATACAAATGCTTTATATTTAGACTTACATCTAACTATTCATAAAATATGATTAAGACAAGTTTATAAGACAAACGGGACCACTATAACTTTGAAATTGTGAATTTTCTTTTCCTAGATGTAACATCCCTAAAAGTCATTCCTATGGTATTTACATTTCGCAGCTGGCACGATACGCCAGAGCATGTTCATATGTTAAAGATGTTAATGATCGTAACCGTATATAAACGAAGAAATTGCTAAAACAAGGTTTTTCGTATCAAAATCTAACACTTAGATACGCTATATTTCACTGAAAAAAAATATAGTGATTCAATTTCAAAATATAATGTTTCTTTAAAATGACATTTAACTTCATTAAATCACTTCACTTCTTTCTTCACTTAAAATTTGGAATTATTAATGTAATGACCCTTATATATGTTTGCTTCTAGAATGTTCAATAAACACAGCTGGTTTTATTTGTAATTCGATTTTGCAGTACTGCCCCTTTAATAATATTTGAGTTTATTACTGGTGAGGTCATCGTGTCATCGCTTCTGAATTACGTCATCCGATCTACTTTTACAGCATTAGCTTAATGCATAGGTCATCGGTTTTATATCGTTCAACTTAATTCATATTTGTTCTCTAATGGGCGTTTGTCGATAGATATATTTTTAAGCTTCTTTTTATTTATTTTGAATAAAATACGCATATATAGATTTTACCATTGCTAGTATAATTTTCGTTTTGATAAATTATCGCCTCAGTGTAAACGGTTATTCTTTCTATGTATTACATTCATTTTCCTTTACATTTATTTTCATAGTATATTACAGTCACATTAACAACCAAGCTATGTAATATGGATCTTTAACACCCAATATTGCTGCTTCGTCCTGTATGTGCACGATGGTGATCTGAAATATTAACTATATGATGCTATATTCTTAAATCTTTTTGTAAATAGAAGGGATGTAGTTGATACTTGTTCGTAATTTCATGTCATCGTGCTGGTAAAAGTTGTAACTATGTTGCTCTGGTCTCTTTCCTACCATTGGGTTATTAAATGGTAATTACATTTAATGCGTGTTAATTCCCTTTTTTACTGTTAAATTTGAGTTGCAACGCTATAATTTTATATTTTATTTACATTTATATGTATCATGAATATTGCTGGGCAAAGTGTGACGTTGAGCGCTCTAAAACCAGTTTAAACCCCCAGTGCTTAGCATTGACCGTCCCAAAGCGGTGACCCGAGCTTTATTCTACTATGTGTATATGTTGTTTCATATTGTGCCGTACTGTACTGTTTTGGCAATCGGTCACTTGCCATAAAAAGGACCACGAACGTGTGTATAATAGGAATGCAATACTGCTGGAGCAACTAGAGTTTCACTTCTATATATTTATATTCATCCTCAATTGTCATTTTGAGTGACACATACTTGGACTTAAGTTTACTCTAGAGACTGTTCTGAAACTCAGAATTCGTCACATTTGTGTTTTGAACTACGATCATCAACAGTACGGTTTTATGGACTCAACAAAAACAATAAGTTTGTTTTGGAGTATATTTGTCTGTATGTTTTAGTGTAAGCTCCAGATGATGTGTATGTACATAAACGGATTATTTGATTAATACACATTTGCATAGAAGCGAAATTATATTAATATACTTAATTTAAGTATATACCGCTTGAACATACACAGTCAACGTTCATTAAATTTAATGAAGATATAGTATATATTTATTCAAATGATGTATAATAATGAGAGATACGTTTTCAACTTCACCTTGTGTATATTAATTGTGCAGTTCAACAAATGTAAACCAACGAAATAGGTTATATGTTTATTGACAAATAAAGTTATACAGTTATTCACATGTTATGCTACTTTAGTATATGCAATTGATGTTCTTGTACGTCACATTAAATGTTCGTTTTGGCTCTTAAATGGTTGAGTTTGCATGGCCTCATAAGAGACAAAACAGACAGCACAGTCTCAAAGTTTCTCATTTTCGCTTTGACGAGTACTACAAAGTCCGTTATTGTTCCATGGGGAAATAAATGATCGCGTATTTGAAATTCTTTATTGCTTACTTTCTCCATAAAATGACTAATAAATAAACTTAATTTGTCGATATGTTCAAGTTATAGTGAATGGTTATATCATAACCTTACTGTAGGTTTTGAGTAAGAACACCCTGTATACATTATATATTTTCATAATCTATATTTATGTATCTAAATGAATATGTATTTACATGGTACCTTAAATAAACAAAACCATGCATTAAGAAAAAATATTTGTGTGTTCACAATATAGTGTATTTGCTATTTGTGTGTTCACAATATATTGTATTTTCTTTACTAATATAAATGTGTGATAAGATAAAAGTGAACACTGGTAAAGAATGCACATAACGAATCAGCAATGAAATAAGTTAATATGTTTATCCATTCACAACCTAAACAAAATATTTATATTTTATAATCTTAAGATCATTCGTATAATTCTATTGAAACGCGATGTATGCGAACGAATAGGAAAGCAAAACCTGATCTGAAAATTAACTCTCGGGTAAGGAACAGGGCAACACAATTGGCAATAAATGGTTCTTTCATCGGAGAACTCTGACTGGAAAATCCATTCCTCATTCCTTAATGGTGTGCTACCGAAATACTGCGACAGAAAGCATCGATAATCTGGAAGGGGTTAGATTGGATATCCCAAATTTCGGTGCACGTGATTATATATCTAATTGGTGTTATCGGTCGGTCGTCACTTTCTTCACTTTGAAAATTCACATGAATGTGGTCATAAATAGTGATATACTAAAGGTCATTCTGTATGTTTTCCACACATATTTGAGTTATAAAAAATGTAAGTCATACATACAATTGGTGACTAGATCTTTTCACTAATATATCATAGGTTTCATGTGTGTATATAAATCAAGTGTGCATGGTATAATTAGAGAATACATGGTTACTGTCTTATAATACCAAATTGATATCGGACGAGGGTGATTTCGGCCTCGGGATGCCGAGGCGTGCCAAAGCGTTCCTGTCGATATATATCCGAGACCTATGCCAATGTTTTATTATACGACAATTACCATTTATTACACTGATTACGTAACTTTTCTTTACTAAAAATATGTTACATATAAAACATAAACATATGTTTATGTTAATAAAACACAATAATTCGCAAATTTGTTTACAAAAATATTGATTAAAAGAAAAACATTAAATTGAAAAACCCGAAAGTATGAGCAAGTTACAATACTGCACAATATGCAAATTAGTCAACACGATGATGTCTACATAGATCGATGTGTACTGAACATTAGACTTACGAAATAGTTATAGATAAAGTCATAAAAATACCATTTTAGCACATATTATATCAATTAACAAAACATGGAAGCCAGAAAGTGTTAATTGTCGTGAGATTAATCATAATAAAACAAAAAAATGTCATTTTAGAAAGCCGACTGCAGCCTACATGAACAGTTGTGTTCAAATGGGTTAAATATAAACACAAAACAATAACATTTAATATTCAATTATACGCCATGAAATGATGCTTAAAATGTCGCAATATTGACGATAACTCTTGCGAAAATTGGAATGGTAAACTGGGTGTGGGAATCAAACATTCCCGAGTTGCGTTCCCGAGACTTAAGAATCAGTAAACATTGCATGGTTATCTCAAATCTGGGCGGGGCTAAATTTATGTAATCTGACAGTCACATAATAACCCTCTCGTTTATAAAAAATATCAGACAGCTGTTATTGCGTCAATGTCATGACAATTGTATAAGGACAAAATCAGTATTCAGTTAAATTAATTGTGATTTAAATGCACAACCAACTATTTACTTCGGGCGCCCGTCAACCGGTTGATTCCGAATGTTGTTTTGTATCGAGAGTTCCTATGTGGTTGGTTCCATGTTATTACGGATTGTGGTTTTTCGTCCGTTTTATTACTTCCATTTTAACAAGGACCAACATTAAACGCTTCTGAATCATTCTTCCTATTTTATACTGTTGTACTATAAAAAGACGTCTTTCCCTTATGTACATGTTTTGCTCTCTAGAAGAAAGACGATTTATCGAAATGTGCCACTGTTTCTCAGCTAAACAGTTCTTATGTTTACTTCTTACTCAAAGAAGACACATAACACAAGACGATTATAATAATTTCTGTGTAGCGCAGTCGTTTCGGTGGGATAATAACGGTCTACCATTTTTACAAGAAGCCAAATTATTACAAACGTCGGCTATAAGATATGGTGCCTCGCTTTGACTGTAAGAGAATCTTATATGATGCTATATTCTTAAATAGTCAATACGTTAATGCATCAATTGTTTTGATTGCAAGAGAATGTATACATATCTGTTATTTTGAATTCATGAAAAGTATAATGTTATTTTGTGTGGTTTAATTTATGAAATCATTCATTCAACCATTCATTCATTCGTTCTTCCGTTCGTTAATTCATTCATTCATTAATGTGATTATGCACTCAGTCATTTTTAGTGCGTTAATTGACGTATTCATAAATACTTTCATATGAATGTGTTCTTGTATTGTGTTAAATCTGAATAAAACATACACCCATTCATCCATTAATTAATTAATTAATTAATTAATTAATTAATTAATTAATTAATTAATGGATGAATGGGTTTATGTTTTATTTAATTAATTATTTATTTAATTAATTAATTAATTAATTCATTCATCCATTCATTCATTCATTCATTCATTCATTCGTTGTCTCATTTATTCATTCAGTCAGCCGATATTAAAAACACATAAATAATGTATACTTCGTTGAGTTTGACCCATCATGCCGATCAAATAGCTGTGTATTGAAATAATGCTGCTAATGTGTTATTTCCCATACGAACCGTTATTTGCTTAATGGGACTTTAATTTATTAGCAACACCATAACATATTCCAACTCTATTGATATCGACCATCTCACGTACATGAAGCATGCCGATGTGTTGTGAACGGAAACGTTTCTAGCCCATTGTGAGTAATTTTGACTATTTAAATAAACCCGTTATCAAAAATGTTATTATATTAAAAAAAATATATTGGAAAAAACTTCATAAAAAGACGGTTTTCTGTTATTGTTCTGAACTCCTATCCCCAACTAAACCTACGTAATTAGATTTTTTTTTATTAAAACGTATTATATGTATATCATACCCCATAGAAAGTGATACAACGTATGTTTAGAGCATCGTTTTAGACGATTGTCAGGGGCCGTTTACGCTTGGTGTTTAGTACCTCCGACACTTTCAGCGACGGCGTCTACATTTGTGATTTTGAAAGCAAAGTTTATATTGTGTGAATGATAACTACACATTAGAAAATACGTTCTTACCAGCGATTGCGATTTCCAAACAATCGTATTTCTGGTTAAAATGATTCAAAGGAAATGAAAATTACAATTGTTTCTTGTTGGTTAGAATTTCTTAAAACAGTGAATATACGATCATATCTTCAAACGATTAAGGTAAATTGAAAATTTCACATTCACTCAATTCTGGCTGTCCTTTTTTATCGTGGAGTGGAATAAGCTTCTATTTTTTAGCCTCACGCAGAAGTGACATTTTATAATGGGAAAATGTCGCTCGCTATGTAGAAATTTTTGTGAGGTAAAATAATATATAATGCAACATGCGACAAATTATCACATGCTACGTATACGGACAATTTACATGGAAAGTCAAGAGAGATGTAATAATAACAATTATTATAACAATTATTTTCAAAACACTCACTTTTCAGTTATTTATCAATATATATGTAACTTGTTAATGTTCCATGCAAATTTCAGAGTGTATTGATTGACAAATCATTGCAATTTGGTTTACATTATAGAAAGTTCCGAAACTCAGAATGTGTCACATTTGTGTTAATAACTACCATCACCAACCTTTATTGACTCTACAGAAGAAGTAGTTTCTACGTGTCTGTTTGTCAGCATGTTTTATTGTAAGCTCTAAATGGAACATTGTGAACGGAGTGACTATGGTTTTCTGTGAACAATTGACACGAACCAATAAAACATAACTGTGTCTGGATCGAGAAATTGTATGAGTAAGGAGTAATTATTATTGACAAATAGTTCACGAGGAGACTATCTATTACTAAACAATACGTTTGTAGTGAGGCTTACACGTTGCTAAGAATGCTTCTTAGGTTTAATTAGTCTTAGATATATTCACACTTAGACTTATCCTAGATATGATATTCACTTAGTGACTGTCTGACCTGCTTGATAGCGTAGTTTGATAAAGTCATATGCCTCGGCAATATAATCCCGATGATTCAGAAACGTATTTAAAACCTCGCAAAAATTATATATTCGCCAAATTATAAGTGAAGCGTCTGCGTTCCATAGTATGCTAGTAATTTACTATCTTGCAGTTTGTAAATACAATTATACACGTCGTGCCTATAGCATACTCTGATTTCAAGTCAATGATTCCAGGAATAGTCCCTGAATGCATCTCACTGTTGACTGACAGGCGTCTTTGTGCTGTTCAGACGTCAGTACATTTCTAATAGACTTGTAAATCTCTGTCTAGCTTTCCCAATCTTCTACCGTGTCTGGAGGGACATATAAAGTAATTTGTTGCTATTGTAGAAGATACGATACCGTTATCTAGTTCGGGATGGTGTTCTATTAATGTTTATTGTTTGCAAACGTTGTCAGCAAATTGCAAAAGAAAGATGAAAAGAGATTTCATGCAAATGGCTTCCGTTTCTGATGACGATATTGTTGCCTGAAAGATGCTTAGAACATCATGTTGGACGCCTAGAATGGTGTCTACGTTTTGAAAATATTTAAATCTTGTTAATGATTTTTATTTGAGATGCTGATGCGTTGTCATAGCTGTCTTCGTATAAATTAATGCGTTTCTCTGAAATAATATCATTGGCTGAAGTTCTGTGTGACTCATCTTTTGCATTGAAGTGTGGTAGGGACGGGTGTTAACCAGTAACTGAGAATTCTTTCTTTGGTTTGCTTAGACGTCAATAAAAGAACGATTCGAGTTTCTTATAACATCCATTTTGAGTTGTATGACTTTGTTTTGGCTTCTTCTTAAACTGATTTCAAATTAAAACATGGAGCAGGCGTTTTCGAAAACAGATAAAACGTGAATTAAGTTAGATTATGTACACGTTAAAACAATGCAGTGACATCATCTAATTGGTCTCGCTGTTTCTTAAATTTAATTATGGACTAGTAGCCGTTCAATATTAGGTGCGTGTTCGTAATATTGGCGTGAAGTAGTCATTAAAGACTTTAAATTTCGTTCAAAGCGGGAATGAGGAAAACCACAAAATCTAAGTTTACAATGTTTTAAGTAACATACAAGCCGATTACTGCTCATTATGTAAAAAATCGAACATAATTTGATGCAACGAGTCTCAGACCATCCATTTTACATGATGGACAGTTTACTGCTGATATCTATTACATAAAATCTTTCTTTCATATATTCTCGTTTATGTATACACTGTAGCTGTGATACACCCTACTGAAATTTATTATGTTTATAATGTCAAATGTTATTATGTCAGGTTTAAATCAGATAATGAAGATAAAATTATACTATAAAAACTAATATATTATTCAATCAAGCAGGGATATAAATTAGTGGTTGCTCATTAGCCCGGTACATGCAGATTTGGGCGGGGGCAACTCAATTACAAAAGTTGGTTCGGTCGGGCAACTATATTTTTGAAAGCTTGAAACTATTTCTTGCAATTAATAATTAAATAAAAATTGGATACTATGAATCAATTCCAATATTAATTTAGTTATGCAATCATTTAATTCAGGCTAATAATAGGACGTTGTGAATTGAAATTTCTTCTTGTCAGCAATTTTGTCGTTCTATTATCTATAATTTTATTTAAAGGAAAAAATGTATGCTCGCGACATGTACTTGGTTCTGAGCTCTTAACTCTTTGGCTGGGCAACCAAAGTAATTTAGGTGATTGACCCTCTGGAAAACAAACCGTAAACAGATAACATGTATCAATGTGACGAGCATATCACGTGTATCAATGTTGAATTATCTTCCAGTCACGTGGCAGCTGGCTGTACAAGGAGTGGACTTCGACAGCCGCCCCGTGAACGTTACGGCTGTGAAAGGACAATCCACCATATTACCGTGTGCCGTCAACAACAAGGTTGATAAACAGGTAAAGAAAAACTGGTTTTTAGGTACATCGAATGTTTAATACTTTAATATACCAAACAACAGTTTAATGGAGTGTTTATGTTTAATGAAGTGCTGTATGCGTTGCCCTGTATTGTGTAGACAGTTGGGTTTCTTTCTTTAAAAATAAGATTAGCTGATTGTAATGTTGTCGGAGTGTCTGTAATCCTTTATGTAACAAAAATACAGATATTGTCAAAACACAAAACAATACTTAACTATCTGTATACTACCTGTATACTATTGTTTATGTGGTGATCTAGCTTTTAAATATTCCCAATGTAAATACGAAATGAGGTTATTGTCATCTGTACTTTTGGTTTAATTCAGAATATCGGTAGTCATTATTTGTAAATCCCAATATATTGAATTATACATATTGCCCTTCAACTAGCATAAACATTATTCATACAACATTGAAACACGTGCACAAAACGACAAGTGTTTTAAAATTTGAATACAATTTACTTGCCTTTACTTTCACCATGTTGTTTATTTTTCACTATTTTATATGCTTATAATATTATCATGCGTTGTATTCTGTCTTAAACGGTCAATGTTTTATAAATGGACATTTATTTCAAATATTACTAATCTGGGTCCGTGTTCACCAATCCATTCTGCGACTTTAGAATAAAAAAAGAATATACTAAGACACAAGAAAACATATGTTTAGCGTTTGAATATAATCAGGCTACAACTATTTCCTACGTCATACATACATTATTCTAGATGAAGATTTGTGTAGTTCGAGCTGTAATATTCCATATCATGTTGAACCGCATTATGCTATTAGAACATTTAATTTAAAATATCATTCTGTATATGTAGTCTTAAAGGGACTGTCAACCACGAATGACGAAAAAAGAAAAGTTCTAAAATACCGGATTTTTTTTTACAAATATTAGTTTATATTGATTACAATATCACGACTGGTATATTACCTTACTTGAAAAAAAGTTCATATTTTCAGTATATTCGGTAATACAATTTCGCGATGTAAAATCGAAAGTACATCGCGAAAATAGGTGACATAACGATATACACACTATAAATAATGCAAGTAGATTGATCATTTTATATATAATATATATACAATTCACTACACATGCACAATTTGCATTCCTGGGTTTACCACGTGACGAGGATGATCAATCTACTTGCGTTATTTATAGTTAACTTGTAGTTACCTGGTAGACATTCGCAGTAAAATGTATTACCGAATATACTGGAAATATGAAAACTTAACAGCTTTTTTCAAGTAATGTAATATACCAGTCGTGATATTTTAATCAATATAAACTAATAATTGTAAAAAAAATACGGTATTTCAGAACTTTTTCTTTTTTTTGTCATTCGTGGTTGACGGTCCCTTTAACTCTAAGATTGAGTTAGTGAATACAGGCCCGGGTCGTCGAGTCATAGCCGGTTATGTTGATTTGCGATTTTTAAGACATACTGATTTATTTAAAACTCTTTTTTTTTTTCGTAGGATTAAAGCAAATTAAAATAAAAACACAGGCGGTTTTATCAATTACCGCCACGGGAATCTTACCAGATCATTGCGTATCGGTTAATGTCATATGCTGGTGACATATTCAGCATGGAAGGAGAGGAAGGTAATAACCAATCGGCGGTATACGAAATATTTTCAAGAGATATAGAGAATACTAGGTAAGCGTTGAATAGAGAAGTTTATGTTGCGAGGCTAAGAACGCCGGGAGCGCGAGCCTTGGTGAGCGCTTTCGGTGTTCGATCCGAGCAACATAAATTTCTCTCTATTCAACGTTAATCCTAGTATTCTACTTATCCCATTAATTTTCTAAGTCGTCAATTATTAAGTCTTTAATTGATAAAATAAAAGCAAAAACACATTAAATAAACTGAATCGAACAATGCGTAGTAATATTAATTGTGATCTTTCCCGTTTACGGAACTCGAAATAGTCCTTAAGAATTCCACGCAAAAGAAGAGTAACGAGACAAAATATCGCTATATGCCTCGATTCAAATTTAAACGGCATTCCAAATGTTACACACTCAAGTAGAACACAAACACTTTTCAGTTTTGTTCAAATTACAATTCTAGTTTCACCACTGCAATAAACAAAAGAATGGCTGCCATTTTGAACTTACGTCTGGCATGATTCAGCATTTATCCCCGCCGATAATGTAAATTTAAGTCTTTAAATAACTCTTCTTTTTACACACGTTTTACTAACTGGCATAAAAAAGTCAAACATCTACTGCTTCTTGTTCTACTCACTTAAGTTGTGTAAAAACCATTTAATTTTCGTCAGTTTTGTATGCTTTTATGGCGAGTTAAAACTTCTGCACACAAAAAAATGATTTCTTCATCGCCATTTGGTATAAAAACACGCTTACCTCAATGACAACTTTAATCCAATCCTAATAAAAATACTGTTACAACGATATGTACTTCCATTTTCGGTTCTTCAATCCCTTTTTTCGACATTTATTTTAACCACACTATTTTTTAATAACGCTTGAATTTGTTCTGATCCAAAACACAATTTTCGCAACCGTACTTCCTTCGAAGCGATTTATTTTATTAATATCGAAATTTACAATTAAGCATTACAACCACACAATCCGAAATACGTTTTGGATTCGTTCGATGCTTTAACAAATAATTTTCTGTTAAATAAATTAACACGTCCGATTTGTCTATCTTAAAATCCGAGAGTTAAAATTAAACTGGTGTGTTTCGTCACATAAATTACGTCACACGAGATACGTCATAAATTGCGCAATCAATTGAATGAAAAATAAATGTACGGAAAGCCGGTTTTGAGATGCATTTAAGTGGAAATTCGGCTTTTATTTATATACGGTATATTGATTTGAAAAGTAAACATTCATTTCATGTATAAATCCAAAAAAGTAGCCCGTGCACGCGACACGTTTATTCAACAAGGTAGGATAAATATAAGTTTGTACCATGGGGTGTTATACCGCCAATGTCGCGGTGAAGATGGGATAAATGTGGATCATGTGCATATGACTTTTTATATACACTTCTAACATGATACTTGCTGAATGTTCAAGAAACATCGTTGTTGAACACCCCAATAAACAATATACAAAATGAATCCTATACTGAGCGCAGTATAGTAAAATATTCTATCAAATAATGGTATAATGAACGAGCGCATAAAAATTGCTTGTCGACCATTTTGTTAATTCTTTCACGTTCTGATGAGCGGCTTTTAATGCCTTCTTCATTTAACTGTTGAGCATAAACTAAAAATAGTTGTCTTTTGGCGTATAAGCAACGATGCAATGTTTTGTATTTGTTATATAAATTTTTAGATAATATGGATGAATCCTCGACGCATTCTGATCAGTACGGAAGACCGGCGTGTCATCGACGACACCCGTATGAGCATCGAGCGTCCGTACGTTCAGGACTGGAACCTTCACATCCGCAACGTGCAGGTCTACGACGACGGCGAATACACGTGTCAGATCAACACCGACCCCATACAAATCAAACGAATTCGTCTCAAAGTGCAAGGTGACTTTTTAACATTTGATCGGCTATGATATGACAATTGCTTGTTATGTATTTTTATATTTCTTTATGGTGAAATTATATTTCAGATAAACTTTTTACGAGACGATATGATTGGTATTCCTTGATATCGAAATGCTTTGTTTTAATGTTATTTGCATTTTTGCTTTGATTTGGGGATTTGTAACAATGATAACAACATCCTGGAATGGGTTGTAAAGGTAATTTGTCACTTGATTAGTATATATCTATGACCAGAATATTGATGGCAAAAGACCTGTTGCTAGACTATGAAAATTCAAAAAGTCTTCTTTTTCAATTGCTATTTCCTAGCTTATTTATCTGTCATCCGTAGTACCTGCTGAAATCGTCAACGCTACGCCCGGTGATATTCGCGTCAACGAGGGTCACAAAGTTGAACTCACGTGTCAGGCGACCGGAATTCCGGACCCATCGATCACGTGGTACAGGAAAACAGCGCAGACGAACAACGCAAAAGAACGTAAGTAAAGCACGCGACCTCACATGAGTGACCATGGCATCAGTTTGGATCCAAAGACAAACGGTCATTTATTAAATTTGCAGTAATCGTCCTATTTCATGCAAATTACTTACACAGATTTTCACCCGATTAATATATGTTCAGTGACCAATATTTAAATTCCAAACAACTCTGGAATATTTCTTCATATTCCAGTCATATCGGGTTAGGCCATTTCACATGGTAACCAGGTGATTTGCAACATTTGTGTACTAACTCACTCTTCGCGGTCACAGAACAGTTACACAACGAAGGACAGTATAATGATATGACTTTTAAGCTACAATTATTTAACTTAAACTTTCATTTGTAAAACCGTTGTGATGTTGAAAATTTCAGAAAAGCAGTTTAACAATTACCTGTTTGTCTTCCTATATTACAAAAATTCGTTGTGGCGCTTTCTTGTTTATATGTTTAAATTCCATAATTCCATTTCATTTAAAAAATCTCGTTTAGTATTGAAATTTGCCAGAAATTTAAAGTAAGGAACAGAGCCTTTAAAAAAACGGCTTATCAAAATTTCGCTAGACAAAATCAACATCAAATGTATAAAAGAACAAAATACAATCTGCATTTTAATATTTAAATTTCAGTAAAGCCACAGCATTAAACGAATTTGCATGAACAGAAGTATTGTTTATAGAAGCCTCAGCAAATGAAGATGTACCTCAGCAGTGGTAGAATCACGTTGTATTTGATCAAAGTACCGACGAAGCTGTTGTATATATATGAGACTCACTCTGTGAAAAAGAGGATTACATGCATGTGCGTAAAGTGTCGTCCCTGATTAACATGTGCAGTCCGCACAGGCTAATTAGGGCCCACATTTTCCGCCTTAACTGGATTCTTTTATAAAAAGAGACTTTCTTTTGAAGAAACATATCATAAAAGCGGAAAGTGTCGTCCCTGATTAGCCTGTGCGGACTACACAGGTTAATCTATGATGACACTTTACGCACATGCATTAAACCCCCTNTTCATATGTATTCGACGTTGTAGTGAGTCAGTTTATAGAACGCATAGTTGTCGCGTATATAGCGAAGCCGTCAGGAAAAAAACACACAAACAACATTTACGCAAAATCTTTTTCTTGTATTGTCTGAAACACACCGAAATTGGCTCATGGTACATACATGGATATACTGATACTTTTTTGTTTACGGTACCTTTATTAATTGATTATATCGACGGACATTTAGTATACACACATATGTAAATTATTTTAAAGTAAACTTGTTCAATTTTCCAAAGTAAGGAATTTAAAAACTAACAAAACTAAACTGAATACTGGATGTTCACGATCATTTTTGTAACATAATAAATCACAACTACTCATAATTTTTTTGTTTGTGAAAACACAAAAACAAATGCTATTCAAAGTATGTTTTCAATAAATGCAAAATGACAGCGCAAAGGTCCCGAACAAGCAACGTACTTCGACACAGTTGACATATATGGTCATCTGAAGTGAGCATTCCGAAATCAAATATATTGACTTTCTGCCATGTCTTTCGTGATAAGCGAAATTTGTCATACGCTCCGTACAATCACATGTGGATTATTAGCATCGCCTGTTTCCATAACTATTAATATCATGTCACATCCTATAGACCAACGGGACGAAACGGTGCATAAACAACAAGTTGAAGCCAGGGAGGAGTGTGCGATATTGGACATGTGGTGGCCGTCTTGCGGCGACTTTTTACTCTTGATATAATATGTATTGTTTGTTATTAGCATCGATCGAATACGAAATGAGAGCCGGAGCGACAATTAAGACTTTGTATTAGAGAGGCATCTTTTGTTCCCCATTTGTTCGATGCCGGTGTTGTTTTTTACAAACAGGAAAACAAAAGTTTCCTGCTTTCTCATAGTACATTAAAATGTGAATTAAAAAGTTATTGAAAATCCAAATAACCTTGCATATGTTGTTTAAGTAAGTAGTAAGTGCCTGTTTAATTGGGAAATTTGTAAATCAATCATTTTATAATAATCCTTGCTTTTGCAATTTATATATTTTTGTTATCAGTTTTCGATCCTTCAACGTATTCAATAGTGTTTCCTCGCAACTGTGTGTACTTTTTTTTTTAGAAATCTTGATCTTTGAAAGGGTCTGATTTTTTAGCTTGTTCTGAAACTATATGTAATTAATTTCTATAATGCTAATTTACTGTTTAACTGTTATTATTCCGCGCCATGTATTTGTGTGCCAACTACATTATAATATCAGAATAACAAATGTAAAAATACAAACCAAAAACTTTAGTAACTTAAGCATCCCGTTAATTTATCAGTCATTCAACACCATTCTTACCCCTAGAATACGTGAAGCCGACGCCACCGCCGTCGACGACGCGGATGACTTCCCCGATTCCTCGTGGGGGAACAAGAGAACAACCCTGGCACGTGACTCGGACGGAAATCAATACGGGTGAGCGACCACGAACCTCGCATATACACGGTGGGTAGAGAAGTCGAAATGATCTTTAACATGATTTTTTGTATAATGTTTAGTGGATTAGTTATTTTTTTCCAATAAATATGTATGGACAAATGATATGTCGAAATATTTAAACGGAATTTTGCAATTGTAGTTTTTCCAAAACAATAAACAGTTTCTATGTAATTTCATCCGGTTTGTTTTATGTCTCTTTCAGGGGTCGTTGGGGCCAGTGATAGTATCCGTCCGTCAAATGGCGCTAAAAATGTGCACCATACGACATTTTACGAACACATGCAGACGACATTTGCGTTAGCGATCGTAAAGTACTCTTTTTATTTATGCAGCATCATTTCATGAGTTGCATACGCTTTTTTAAAGCGCTCTTATGTGATCGAGGTCGCGTGGATACTTGCAGTATTTCAAACGGACGCTTTCAGTTACTTGTATGTTATTCGATTCCTCAGATGAACAATACCTCGTTGATAAATTAGCAATCTGAGAGCAGCAGATCCCAAATCGATTCGTTCTATTAATATACAAGTTTTTGAACCAATGTTATGAGCATATGTGATTTATTTAGAAAAAATAACTTACGTGCATTATCAGTTAATAAATCACATAACTTTAAATGACTAGTGCAGAATATGTTGCGATGATATGTTTGCTCGGATAACATGAATATTCTCTTTAAAAATAGTGTCATTTGCTTCCTTTAAAAATCATTGAACTGTTGTTTCACATTAACAACAATTGTGTGCACTATATCAAAGTTACAATTATATTATATGATTAGGTAAAATGTTTAAATATACTGAATGTATGTATAATAAAACTGTGTGTATCGTAAATATCAAAATCTACACTGAAAAACAAAAGAATTAAGTCGATGCTTGTGTAAATATTGCATGTATTAAAAGCATGATCCTTGTAAATATTTTTAAATATATGACATTCACAAGTTTAAAGGTTGTACAATAACAGTATCCACGTCGTGTATTCCAAGTGTATATACCAAATAGGTTAGAATGTGAGATGTGGTTATGGTTTGAATGCAAAAAAAAATCGTTTAAGCAAACAAACCCTTGGAAATAGTTTCATACATTCTGGAGATTGCTGCACGTTTCATTTCGTATTGTCGGAGCATGCTTTCTAGAAAATATCTTGCGAATACTACTGCGTTAACTCAGATTATAATAGATTTATTAACGAATATGCATATTTACAAGGATGGTGTTGTAATAGTTCTTCTTGAAATGAAAGCTAGTCAAATTAGTTCTACTTTTTCGATTGTAAAGTTGGATTGTTATTGTGTCTTTATGTATTTTTCTAATTTTTTGTTGTATTTAAAAAACACAATCTGAATAATCAAGAGATTTTTGTCTCTGCAGATAACCATGTTGTTTTAATGGTAAGTGTATGTGTAACATGAAGTGGCAAGGGAATCCCATCCGCATATATTATTTAAACAATTTAGTAAGTTTATTAATTAAAGAATCTTATGTATGACATACGTTAAAAATTGAGTCACTTTGTGGACATGTGCCCTGAACCAGTTTAGCAAACACATGGTACTAGCGTTTAGTAACCATTTGTTTGTAGCAATGAATATCTGATAAAATTCTGATGTTTCAATTTGTTTAATTGTTTGTATAACGTTGCACAAATATTTCAGCATTTCTTATTTACCAGCATTATGTGTGTGTTCATTTATGTCTTGTCGTAACATACTATTGTATATGGTTGTTAATGAATTATTTTGCACATGTAATAATAATTAATGAAAATAAAATGTAAATACCATTCCTTATTTTTTAATAAATGATTAAAATGCATATGTACTCTGCATTGGGCCGATCGATGACTTGCACACAGATTTCAGATCAGATACAAAGCATAAGTTAAGATGCCACGACTTTATTTGGTATAGCCTGAAGGAAAGAAACAGACAATACATATCGTAGATAAAATATCTTTATTTGAATACTGACATCAGATACAAAAGACTATTTCGACTAGAAAACTTAATATATAACTACAAAATGACAATGACCATAGAGATAATGTCATACTTAAATGCTTATTTAATTATAATTTATTTCCTCATGCTGCATTGAACGGCGCAAAGTGTTATTGTGAAAGTCCTTAAGATAGTTCCTATATTCTTGACATGTGGCAACGTGCCTTCCCTTTAATCAAACGAAAAAAGTGGTAATTAAAACTCCTACTTAAGTAGCTGGAGTCTGCAGCTAATAGGTCGAAGTCAAGTCTCAACACTGATAAAGAACAGTTGGACAGATAGTTAAATATTTCCACCTCGAGCACTGGAATACATTAAAGTTCCAAAACTGCAGGCGAATAAACATCAAACCTGTCTAGCAGTGTGTCGTCTGCAACAAATCCATCATTGTAATCAAGCGCTTTGTCTTAGGTAGCGTCCTGATGAACGACAGAGGTCGTATGAAGACTTCAAATAATGGTCTTTTTATTGAAAGTGTACGACATCCTTAGACTTTTTCGCAAAGAAATGAGTTGCAAATAGTTCTGTACTTCCGTCCGAACATGTTAAATGGAATTTTGCGCTCTCAATGTTCATCAAATGTAAAACATATGTAAATAGCATGTACATGATATTTCAGAGAAAGGACTACAACAAACAGACATTACTAAGACTCGACCATTAAAATCCCCTTTTCGTATTCAACGAACAGTTACTTAATTATCGTATGCGTACATAAACACCTTAAACTTGTGCCTAAAATGGAGACATAAAGAACTCGAATCTTCTACCCAGTTATTGCAACGGACTTGATTGTATCGTTATATGATCGACTTGACCGTTAACCCGTACATATTTATAGATACGTAAGCATGTAAACTGCTGTCTTAACGATTCATGGCAATGTTAAACTATCGTGACTGGTACCGGCGTATGTCGTCATACGTAAAATAGTATATAAATGCGGGTGTATGCTGCTGGGCGCTAGAGATACGTCAGGCATATGCTAACCCGTTGCATGCCCGTTCCAGTGCAAATGTCGGCGTGGTTCACACGCTGAGACACGTGTAGGTTAATATACGATGACCGCACGCTTTTATTAAGGTGACTACGCTATTCGTACATAGCTCTTTTGTTTAATGTGGTAAGTATACAAACCATATTGTCGGTACGGCAGGGATCGAACAGCAGTCAACAAGCCCTTGGCTTATTGAATATGTGCTGGGCCCCTAGAAAACTATTTGTCCTATTGACAAAAAGTTTTGAAAGAGTAAGAATGTCAAATTATTAGTTTATATCACAGGATATGAAAATACCGGTACTAAATAATGTTTCAACGCCATTTTGAAGTTTCTTGAATATTGTAATGGGACATGGCCTCCAGCTGTCACTTACCTTTAAGTTTGGCTGAGCGTTCGTTTGTCATCATCTGTGTCTCAGTTAAGACGTCTGACTCCAGATTTGAGCTATGTAACGGTATTACGCGTTTTCTAACAAAACTGCAAAAAATGAAAACCAAATTTGGATTCCAATTAAATCAAGCATTTTTGCGATCATCTTAACGCCTGAAGTATTTTGAATTATTATAAACTCAGATGATTTGATAAGGAACATTGCTTATTATAGGAGATAATTTTGGAAGGTCTACTTATTCCATTTTATAATCAATTTCTGGTTTACTATTTCTATATGGTTTTCTTCGGAAAAAGCTTTTCTATTCAAGATGCTGATCCGTTTCGTGAAAATCCTCGTTTTTGTTGTTTCTAAATATATACTAACTCTGGAACAGACTCGTAAGATTTCAAAGATATCTTAACACATTCTGGCTGCTTGACAAATGGGGTTATAGAGATTTTAGATACACAACAAAACTTGAAAATGTTTCTGTATAAAACGCATTCCTTTCAAATTGAGGATTTTCCATTTTGGCATTTAAGTTAATAGAAACATTTCCAAACTTACGATACGTTGAGAAGCAGTCGGGTGATTCTGTTCGTGTTATATTAAGGAATAATGAAACTATAGGAACATCAGGAGTGAGACGCCTGTTATCATCCGTTAATCGTATTTATAAGAGCCTATACAGTACAGTACCATTAAACAAAACATTTATTTAAACTCGGATCACCGACTTTTAAAGGTCAGTGCAAAGCATGGGGGACTTAAACCCTTTAAATGGTGCGCCATACCTCACACCTGTCCCATAATGAACAAACACACCGTGTAAATAGTTTACAAATATATACCTCATAAAACTCCTTAAATTGATTGCAATTCATATTACAAATCAATTATACACGCTTGCTTGTATTGTCGATAACAATAAAGTTAAAAGCCATTTTCAACAGGGAAGCACAACTTATTAACTTATATATACTAACATGTTGGAATATATTAGCATCATAAACATTGATACAATTGACGTATAAAGGACATCTGTAACACACCTTGGATTTCTAAATGTTTACGTGTGTTGTTTATTGACCGTTCAGAGGCTATGACCCCAGCTTTAATAATTTAAGTCGCGTTTTGTTTAATGAATCTCCTTATGTATGTATATGTGTGTGTATATTTCGAAGTTTATGTGGTCCGTCCGCGCCTTAAGCTGCATTATGTCAGGACTCAGGTTAGACCCAGCACTCCTACCTTATTAACTATTTGACTAATGAAAGTAGGTATAAAAATCTAATTAAAGCTCCAATTTCCAGTTATTAGTTATTGTACTGAAAGGTTTTTGTAATGTTTGTGTGGTCTTGTGTTGTGTGTGTGNACGCACATATTGACCTTTATTTCCTAAATGAAAAAAATAATGGGTTAATTCTGCTAAATTTCTGGTCATAGTTATGGGAATTGGTCTGTGACTTAGTATGCTTATCCCCAAGACATCGGAAGTGTCAACTAAATATCTGTAGTATTTAAATATAATGTACTGTGAATTTTCTAGGTACAGAAGGGTACATACTCATGCTTAAATGCTGTTATGGGTCTTTGTCAGTAAACGTTCATAAACGTCATGACCACATATCTGAATATCCACGGTAGCCAAAGAATTAGACACAGTTATTGAAGGTGGTCAGTGACCACACAAAATGACCTCAAACACATATGTGAAGTTTATATTGAATACCGTAGTAGAAATTGGGCACATGCGGCATGTGGATCTTCTTGTGTTGTATTTATTGTATTAATTCAATTGCAATATGATAAAACGGATCACAAAAACCTAAGCTGAAAATTAACTCTCGTGTAATGAAAAGGGTCACCCATCTTGAAATCAATAGTTCTTTCACTCACTAGGAAATCCGTTACTCAATCCGCAATTGTTTGCTTAAAAAAGTCTGTGACATAAAGCAGGGATAATCTACATCTGGTTAGTTTGGATATTCTTGAATTGGGTACACGGGGTAATATGTCTGATTGTGGATTTTTTTAAACGTCTGATCGTGGATTTTTAAAGAAACAAAATAACATGAAACAACTGTATTTGATACGTATATGTTTTTTCGCCACCAGAATACATTTTATTTACAATCAAATATGAGAAACTGTATTCGTTGCAGGCATCTTTTTTCTTAAATCGCAAGACCCAAANGAAAAAAATAATGGGTTAATTCTGCTAAATTTCTGGTCATAGTTATGGGAATTGGTCTGTGACTTAGTATGCTTGTCCCGAAGACATCGGTAGTGTCAACTAAATATCTGTAGTATTTCAATATAATGTACTCAGTGCATGCAAACATTAACCTGAATTTCAACTTGCTCACAAACCTTAAACTGAATTTTCTAGGTACAGAAGGGTACATACTCATGCTTAAATGCTGTTATGGGTCTTTGTCAGTGAACGTTCATAAACGTCATGACCACATATCTGAATATCCAAAGTAGCCAGAAAATTAGACACAGTTATTGAAGGTGGTCAGTGACCACACAAAATGACCTCAAACACATATGTGAAGTTTATATTGAATACCGTAGTAGAAATTGGGCACATGCGGCATGTGGATATTCTTCTGTTGTATTCATTGTAATAATTCAATTGCAATATGATAAAACGGATCACAAAAACCTTAGCTGAAAATTAACTCTCGTGTAATGAAAAGGGTCACCCATCTTGAAATCGATAGTTCTTTCACTAACTAGGATATCTGTTACTCAATCAGCAATTGTTTGCTTAAAAAAGTCTGTGACATAAAGCAGGGATAATCTACATCTGGTTTGTTTGGATATTCTTGAATTGGGTACACGGGGTAATATGTCTGATTGTGGATTTTTTCAAACGTCTGATCGTGGATTTTTAAAGAAACACAATAACATGAAACAACTGTTTTTGATACGTATATGTTTTTTTCGCCACCAGAATACATTGTATTTACATTCAAATATGAGAAACTGTATTCGTTGCAGGCATCTTTTTTCTTAAATCGCAAGACCCAAAGGTGTCATATTTGCTATGTAACCATTTCTTGTGGTCTTCTACAAAATCTGTTTAAATCATACCACTGGTCTAAAACTGACCACGCGCTAGAGTTCACAAGCGTGATATGGTTCTTTATTAGCAAATGCACATGTCATCTCGAAGTCTTCTTTTATAATTTGACCCAAAGGAGTTATCTTGGGCATTGTAAGTCCTCTTGAATACACTCAGTCGAATTAAACCTAACAGTCATATATTTACATTATTTGTTTTAAATAAGACAAAACAAAGGAAAACAAATAAAACAGTTTTTAAACATGCTTGTTGCAACTGGAGTTTCACGCTTTTATATTTTGTATTATTTGACAAAAGTGGACGTCTTTTCCATCACTATGTTTTTTTTTCTTTCATGAAGAAAGTCTTAGCACCGAAACGTGCCACTGTTTCTAAGCTAGTTAACACTAAGATTGCCAATTTATTTAATCTCAACTCAAAGAATACTAATATAACAAGACGATTGTAATCGTTTCTGTGTAGTTCAGTCGTTTCAATGGCATCAGAACAGCTTATTATTTGTATAAGTAACCAATAAATACACACGACGGCAATCAGATACGATGTTTGTCTGCGACGTTTCGCTGTTCGTTCAATATGTGTTGCTGAGCGAAATCCACTGTGCATGATATTATATTTTTCCATATAAAGGCCATATATACTCGTATTTGTTTCTCGTCTAATACATATTTGACAAGTAATACTGAACCATTGCACGCCTAGGTTTTTTTTGTATAAGAATCGCATGCTCCTTCATTGTATTTCTTTTCTCATATTTTAGTTAACATTATATAAAGTGCATTCAGTCTGATGTTTAATCAAACATACAATCTTTTGAAGTGTGTGACGTTTGTGACATCAAAATATGTTTCTGATCGAAAACACCAGACGCATTACTATGTGTCGTGTTTCATTGATTAGTTTGCCATTTTCGATAATGGTTTGACATTTTCAGTACAGTTCTTCAATCAAACATTAAAACTGAAAATATCGTTGTAAACATTCATACAATTAAATAGTTTGTCATTTTCGATTATAGTTTAACATTTACAGTAAAGTTAATCAAGCAAACATCAAAAATGAACATATCGTTGTAAACCGTAATAAAATTCGCAATGTCGTTAAATGTGTATGACTCATATACACTATACATTAACTGTGGTACGATGTATTATGGTTATATTGAATCTGATACATCGTTGTGTCTATAACCTCATATTGTACTTCAAAGTCCTCTATAAGGATTCTAGATTGTAATATTTAATGGTGAATGCATTCTTTAATCTTAACAAACATGTATATGTGTTCATTCATTTACGACTACCCTGTCAATATGTATTACAACATAGTACAGGCACAGTATTCCATAGATACATACAATAAAAATCCTTCTAAAAAATTCAAATTTCTTGATATATTACCTTCGTTACAATTGCATGTCGGACTCGCAGGAAAATTTTAGTTTGTATTCGATTATAACACAGGAGAGCGAGCATATGAATAACCATTTTATGTTCTTCCAGACATAACCGGACATTTCCGGACGAATTTTATAACATAAATAATATGCCGGATATTTTATCCTTCAAAGATGACTAACCATGAATTGGAAAATATTTGTGTTGGTAAAAGTTGCCACCACGAGTGTCATTTTAACACCTTACCATTGCTAAAAACAACTAACGTGTTTAATTCAACTTCAGATATGTCTGAAGAACGTTTTACTGTTGAAAAACGTTATTTATTAATACTCGTATTCGGTGTTTTAAAAGGAATACGGTCAACGTACATCATACAATTCGTTTAAAATATGCTGAATATTTATCTTGTCAGAAATCTCGTTTTCAAAAAATAATACTTTTGGCACCGTTTCTAAATCCACAAAGTATGAATTATTTTCCACTGGCAATATTGACAAGTTTAGAAAAAAAGTGAAAACACCTTTGAAGGAAAAAAAAACTGACAATATTTTATGGTTTCAAATATATTCAAATAAGCAAAACAATGCTTTTATTCACACATTTAGTTTCTTAAAACGAACTGTGTGCATTATGTGAATTTCGTGATTTTTAGGACGATACTACAGGGACTGAAAGGACTCGTTCTCGTTTTTGCTATATTATATTTTCGTTAGTTTCTGAAAAAAAATCACGACATTTGAGAACTCTTCAATATTTAATTGCGAAGGAGATAGAGATGCTCAAATCTGAGATTGGTGCATGTTCGAACTCGAATAGCTGTGTAAAATAGCGCGCGGCTTTCTGAAGTTGCCCATTACCGTTTATTTGCTGAGCCATTAAAATACGACTTTGTTGATCCTTCGCAAGGGCTAAAGTCCTGAAAGTCTTTCTTAATCAAGCCACACGTTGTCATGTCATGTGTGTCATTACAACTTCAGTTCTATTGTTATTTAATCAGTACAGCAATGTATACATTTTATAAATTGTATTATAAAAATAGTAAGTTAACTTTTTAGTGCCATTTTGTATTTTTTTTTACCCACGGTATATTTAAATTACTTAACCGTAAAAGTTTCGCACTATTCCATATAGATTCGATTTTAAGTAATAGCCATTAGTAGGAATAGTAGATCAGCATCCACCAAAACGGATTTTTATGCGAAATTTCTTAATTTTTCAACTGTTTAATTATTTTGACATACAATTAAATGTTTTGTTAAAATGATGTCATTTTTTACTTTTTCTATGAGAGATATTGCTCGTTTGATCTTATTTCATCTTACAGTGGATCAGACTAAACAAGATTGATTCCATTCAAACATTCGTGTTTTGGTGAATTCTTTTAGTAATTAAGATATCAAGGGGGAAAAAACTTCAAAGAGGTGTAGAAAAAGTGAGAGTGAGGTCATACTTCGTTTAGTTTAAATAAAACATATAACGACGCCTTGGTCAAATAATCTTTGACGACAAAACCACTTCATAAGCCTATCTTCCCCATCGTTGATTTAGCTTTACTATTTATTGTTGAGTCATTATTTCTAAAAAAGGGAATTTCTGGTCTTCAATGGCATACAATTAACACTTTGTACACATGTTATGAAAAAATGTATCGTGTATTGCGTGCTCTGATCGAGCATAATCGACAAATGAAATCATTTGAAAACCGAAGAGAAGAAATTGCAAAATGAGTAGTTGGAAAGCGGACATTCTCAAAAAGGATAACTCTTGTGTCAACTACAGAAACAGTTATATGTATTTGTTTTTTGTGTTCAATATAGCTGATTCAATGCATTCATATCGTTTGCACATTTGGTTATCGGAATTACGAACCTCAGTCCGTGTTATTTTTTCAAACATGATTTTCAAACATGCGTACAGATCCTTAACTTAATTGACATAGCTACATATAGCTCTGGAAGCATTTCGGAAAACTATGATAACCTCTAATAAAGCGGAGAAATCTTACAGTAAGCGAGAGTATTTGCCACTTATGGACACGCGGAGTTATTTGACAGTATATGAGAAAATGCGATAAACTAATCCATTCTAGATTGTGCTATTTTTATTCCGGCGTTTGGGAAAATTATTTCGTAAGGATAATTATGTATCGAATAAGAGCATATTTAAGATACCTCTTGCTTAAACTGCCATATGTGTAAAAGTTAATATATGGTGTTGTTTAATCCTTGTAATGAAGGTAATGTACGGAAAATTAAGGGTGAGCGTTGGGTTATATAACAAAGCTGAAGGCACAATTAACAGATTAAGTTTGCAATCCATACCTATTTAAAGAAAAAGCAAAGTTAATTGACTTATTAATAAACATTTAGGGTAACAATTTTTTATTTCACTTTATTTGCTTTATCTGATAATTATATTTCTTGCATCATTTGTCGGCGAATAAAGGATGAGAGGACCTAGTTAAACACTTTTCTATATGCAGAAGGATACAATATTTTGACTCTTTTGAAATATTAAAACACTTGAATATTTAATTTATATTATCATATAATGTATTTGTTTTTTTTGTTTTATAGAATTTCTTATATTTATGATATAATTTTGATATAATTTTACGTAATAAAAGATCCTGAGTCTTTCATTAAATAGATTGGCAATATCAATACTTGTAAAGAGACGCACCAGTGATACGTGTTAATTATTAATGTATTCGTTGGTAATACCAAATTAGTGCCATTAGTAGATGAAATATAAATTTATGTCAGAAATGAGGGAGATGCGTCATTGTCTATTCCCACTGATAGCAAAACCAAGCGCTCTGTGTGAATAATGCATTGTTAACTCCAAATAAGCGTTATATATAAATAATAAATAAGTTATAAACGGCTAATAACGTTTGTTTTATTCTGTACAGCTTCTGTTTTAATTCATCCTCGTTAGGTTAGGTTTTTAATTTAGATTGAGAACGAGATTGGAATATATTTTACAGACTATTCCGATACTGAACAATACCATGTTTGAATATTAGAGGACATGTGTTTGATGAAATAAATAACGTATTATTTCCATTTGTTTTACATTGAGTTGCTTGATGCTAGATGTTATGTAAACTAATTATTTTTTTCCTTGACATATTGTTGTGTGAAGTGATTGCCGAAAAATGTCATTCATTATTTAATTATTCATTCTTCAAGCCGTCATTGCTCGAAATAAACATTTGCTGGTAGCATCAATAACTTACTGAATATGTCATAGATACGTATAAGCCAGATGATATTTACGAATTTCGTCGAGTTTGGCAGTTTATAAAGCACATGGGATACTGTTTTCTTTGAATTTTCAAACGTAAAATGTAACAGTGGCAAAGTATCGTATCTTTCAAAGGAAAAACACAAATGCACACAATATGAAAGCGTGTACTTGATAAAAAGATGTGTATGAGCATAAAATCATATTATTTGACTAATGCATTTAAGGTAATATTAAGTAAATAACGATAGAACGCATCCTCAGTAGGTTCTAATTAAATAATATATTGTATATATGTATACAAATGAAGTATGATAATGGGAAATATATATTAAAATTCGTTTGCGATAGGGTAAATACATTGTATATAATCCGCGGATCATAACTTTTAGAGTTTAACAAATATACATCAAACAATTATGTTTTATAATATTGTGATATGGATTTATATAGATATACATATTGGGTTTCAAACTAAAATTTATGCAATGAGCTACTGCAATAGGACACGTTTTGCTCATAAATTCAATTCGCTTTGACGATTACTACCCAGTCTGTTATTTTACCATAGGGAAATAAATGAGAATGTATTGGAATTTATTTATTGCTTGTTTTCTGCTTAAAATGACTAATGAATAAATTGAATGTGTCACTTTGTTTCAGTGATAGTAAATGGAGCTTTTACACCTTACGTTAGGCTTTAGGTTAGAACATCCCATATATATTTTATATTTAAGTTATGCCTCTTTATTTATCTACTTTAATTTACATAGTACAGTTAATTAACAAAAAAGGCATTGGAAAAATGTTTGTTTATCGACTATCTCGTGTCGTTTTTTTTCAAATATTATTATAATTTATAATCTTAAGTTCATTCTTCAAATATTCATGATTCAGTTTAAATGCGATATAGTTAAAATAAAAAGGACACCATAATCTGATCTAAAAAATACAAATGTTTCATGAACAGGGCAACACAATAGACAATAAATATTTCTTTCATCGGGAACCCTGACCGGGAAATCCTTAACTCAATCCTAAATGGTTCGTTACAAAAATACTATGACAGCAAGCATCGATAATCTGGAAAGAGTTTCATTTGCTTATTTCGAAATTCGTTCCTTTTGGTTTGGTTAATTGGTGTTATCGGTCGCCTATCCCTTTTTCAATGTACGTATTTACATACATGTGTCAATGGATAAGTTGACTGGTATCTATACGGACATTCTGTTTGGTTTGTTCCCAACCATTGAGTAGTGCAATCGTTAGTTCTATAAGACTTTAAATCGTAAGTCCTATAAGACGTTAAATCGTTAGTTCTAAAAGTCTTTAAATCGTAAGTTCCATAAGACGTTAAATCCTAAATTATATAAGACATTAAATCGTAAGTTCTATAAAACGTTAAATCGTCAGTTCTATTAGACGTTAGTTAATTCGTAAGTTTTGTAAGACGTTAATTCGTAAGTTAAATGTTACCCATTTAAAATCTCTGTCACAACTTTGCGATCCATATCACACGTCAACAACATTTTTTTTGCGCATGTGCTATACACGGTCAACATTTAAATAAAGTCACTTGGGGCTGATTATTCGTTTAGTGTATTATTTTATTAGTTTGCATCAGTTTTCTTAGAAGACGTGAAGCATAAATTAGGCACATCTTTATATTGAGGATTCTACTTTAAGATAGTGCTGCATTTTTGTTAGAATTGCACTTCATAGATTGTATTGTATTGCATACTGAAACATGCTTAATTTGTATGCGGTTCTGCTTAAAAACACGTCTTTCACATAATCTGGCTCTTTTGCTACCTATAATAAAGACGACTTATCGAAACGTTCCACTTTAAGCTAAACAGTTCTCATGTTGCCAATGCAATTTATCTTAAATCAAAGAAGACAAATAACACAAGACGATTATAATAATTTCTGTCTTTCGGTAGAATAATAATGGTCTACAGTGTTTAGAAATAACCAATAGTTAGATACGTCGACAATAACATATGGCGCTTCTATGTTGCGGTGAGCCATTAGTTCTTCTTCCATTGCAGGAATAGATCCACGGTGCATGAGCGTATATTTTACCGACCAATGCATTAGCCAATTCAATAATTGTCATGACTAATTTTTAAAGCATAACCGTCATATACGTATATGCGTATGTGCTTTCATCTTATACTTATTTGTATAAAACTACCGACCATTGTGAGTGTTATTGATATAAGAAACACATTTTTTAAATGATATTTCCGTTTATGTATACGATCATGATATTATGGATGCGTTATACATGTATTTAGTTCTTCTTATGTTTTCTTATTTTTTTTCTTCATTAACACATTGAGCGTATTGATATGCGTCGTTTACCAATTAAGTACATCTGCATTTTCTGATATGAATTAATATTCTGAGTACGATTCTTCAATCAATAAGTGACCATGAACATGTATTTTAAAAACTTTATCAGATTCCACATCACTTTTAATGTGTATAATGCATTTACATCTGTGATTATTATACATAAAATGTGATGAGTTCCTTTTTGGCTATATTTAGAATGCAGCATCGTTCTTTCAATACATGGATACAGATATGGATGGGAAAGGGGAAATTCTGAATTAAAATATTAGTGGGGGATGAATTCATGCCTAAACAAGTTGTTATTCTGTTGATGTCGTGCATTTATACCATTGAGTATTATTAAAGATACGATACATTGAATCGTTCTCCGTACTGTGGTATTCTTCAACGTTTAATTTTCAAGGCAGAGTAACCAGAAACGCTCTTTTCTTAGAATGAGATATGTTTGACCCCTTAGAGATGTTTAAAATAGCGCGCGGCTTACTGAGGTTGCTCATTACCGCGTATTTGCAGAGCCATTGAAATATGACATTCTTGATCCTTCGTATTTGCTATAGACTTTAACATCTTTCAAACCATTTATTGATCAGATTGTAGTTTCGTGTCACCTTCAATTGTGCTGTTATTTTATCTGTTCAATACTGTGTAAAATTAATGTTGAGACTAATGCATTGGTTTGTTTGTCGTTTTTTTTGTTTGTTTTGTTTTGTAAAGGTATATTCAAATCCTGACGATTTGTGGCGTTTCATATAGTGTATATGTGTTCTTTGTGGCATATTTTCTTCTATTTCTTTCTATTTTAGGAATGTTTAATAAACTTGGTCTTTGTAATACATCATAATTAATTTTGACACATATTCACTGCAAATTTACTCTGAGCATACTGAAAACAATAATGTCCCTTTCAAAATGCATATGCATACACTCACACGATAAACACATTCCTGTTGTAAAGGATGTAAAATTCTTTTAAACATTACATTTGGTTGTGTTAAGTCTTAAGTCTAAAAAAGTGCGACACGTTTGATTAATTATTTGTTGATGAAAATATAATTTCACACCCGCTATTTTTATTCGTAAAATACCTTTCTTGCTCTACCGTTGAATCAGTTTGAAGTTTGAATGTTCAATCTTTTTCCAACATATATGTCTGATCTACAAGGGCGTGTTTGTTCATTTAAAGGCAGCTCCGAACAAACTTAATGACGAAGATCTATTAAAAAAAAGATCAGATCTCTGGACAAATTAAACCAAATGTTTCACAAGTGAAATATGTTTCCATTATAAAATTTCATTATTATCATCAATGGGTTAATGTTCAATTAACTAGGTGAACGGTTATTGAAACTTTCGCGAAAGTAGGGCTTTAAGAACAATAAAGATCCACAATCTGTTCGAACATGATTTTGAAGAGTGTGGACATTTCTTTCAGTTTACCCTATTTTTTTATCTTGAAGCAGTTCAAAATTCTGATAATGAGGATAAATCTTTAAGTAAACGATCAATCTAGCTTTGCCACTTATGGATATGTCGAGTTATTTGACAGTATGGACGAAAATGCGATAACCTAATCGGGCCCTGATGGTTTTATTTAAATATAGGCTGTTTGGAAAATCATTTAGCAAGGATAAATATTTGGCACACAAGATAATAATCGAGCTTATAGTGTCATATGGCAGACAAATAATTATCTTTGCTCCTTTCCAATATAAATAACATATATAAATATAGGTCAACGAAACACAATGACTAACTTAGGTTATCGCATTTTCGTCCATACTGTCAAATAAAAGTTGTGATCCGCGAAGTATATACAAAGTATTTACCCTATCGCAAACGAATTTTTAATATATATTTCCCATTATCATACTACATTTGTATAAATATTTATTTAATTAGAACCTACTGAGGATGCGTTCTATCGGTATTTACTTAATATTACCTTAAATGCACTTATGCATAAGTCAAATAATATGTTTATGCTCATACACATCTTTTTTATCAAGTACACGCTTTCATATTGTGTGCATTTGCGTTTTTCCTTTGAAANAAAAACGCAAATGCACACAATATGAAAGCGTGTACTTGATAAAAAGATATGTATGAGCATAAACATATTATTTGACTAATGCATAAGTGTATTTAAGGTAATATTAAGTAAATACCTCAGTAGGTTCTAATTAAATAATATATTGTATATATTTATACAAATGTCGTATGAATATGGGAAATATGTATTAAAAATTCGTTTGCGATAGGGTAAATACATTGTATATACTCCGCGGATCACAACTTTTAGAGTTTAACAAATATACATCAAACAATTATGTTTTATAATATTGTGATATGCATTTATATAGATATACATATTGGGTTTCAAACTAAAATTTATGCAATGAGCTACTGAAATACGACACGTTTTGCTCATAAATTCAATTCGCTTTGACGCTTACTACCCAGTCTGTTATTTTACCATAGGGAAATAAATGAGAATGTATTGGAATTTATTTATTGCTTGTTTTCTGCTTAAATGACTAATGAATATATTGAATGTGTCACTTTGTTTCAGTGATAGTAAATGGAGCTTTTACACCTTACGATAGGCTTTAGGTTAGAACATCACATATATCTTTTATATTTAAGTTATGCCTCTTTATTAATCTTCTTTAATTTACATAGTACAGTTAATTAACAAAATTGGCATCGGAAAAATGTTTGTTTATCGACTATCTAGTGTCGTTTTTTTCCGTTGATAATATACATGTGTTATACGATAAACTTAGTGCCGATATCTTTACGAAAGGTTTATGCCCTAGACAACTCAGCATCTAGATAACATTCAATCCAGTCACACGCTCAAATAATTATTATAATGTATAATCTTAAGTTCATTCATGATTCAGTTCAAATTCGATATAGTTAAAATAAAAAGGACACCATAATCTGATCTAAAAACTACTAATGTTTCATGAACAGGGCAACACAATAGGCAAAAAATGTTTCTTTCATCGAACCCTGACCGGGAAATCCTTAACTCAATCCTAAATGGTTCGTTACAAAAATACTATGACAGCAAGCATCGATAATCTGGAAAGAGTTTCATTTGCTTATTTCGAAATTCGTTCCTTTTGGTTTGGTTAATTGGTGTTATCGGTCGCCTATCCCTATTTCACTGTACGTATTTACATACATGTGTCAATGGATAAGTTGACTGGTATCTATACGGGCATTCTGTTTGGTTTGTTCCCAACCATTGAGTAGTGCAATCGTTAGTTCTATAAGACTTTAAATCGTAAGTCCTATAAGACGTTAAATCGTTAGTTCTACAAGACGTTAAATCGTAAGTTCCATAAGACGTTAAATCCTAAATTATATAAGACATTAAATCGTAAGTTCTATAATACGTTAAATCGTAAGTTCTATCAGACGTTAGTTAATTCGTAAGTTTTGTAAGACGTTAATTCGTAAGTTCTATACGACTTTAAATTGTAAGTTCTATAAGACGTTAAATTGTAACTTCTATAAGACATTTTCTTATTTATCGCTGCATAAGTTGACATGTGATAAAATGAGGCCGTTTCTAACATCTTCGACAATCAAGTCAAATTAGTTTTATTTAACATGCTATAATACATAGACTAAACATATCAATATCAATCATAATATCAATTGAATAAAATTAATGTGTTTGTAACTCAGTATGTATATGATGCCCATCTCCAATGAACGAAATGATAGACAATCTAGACATATCATAATTTGTGTTACATAAAATATTTGGAAAAAAGTTACGTTTCATAAAATAATGTGTTGTCATATCTAATAGATTTAGAGAATGAGTAAAGCAAACACTTATTAAGGTGTATAACAACACATTACTAACTTCATGCATTTGTGTTTATGTCTGATGACTGGACCGTTTTATTTATATATCATAGATTGTATTGTTGTTTATATTAGATGTACGGTATTCTGATCTGGTCTTATGATTGCATATCTATCATATCCACTAGTATTTCAGTCGGATTATTTATAGTTACACAATAATAAATTGCATTTAGTTTGTATCAGGCCGATGTCGTCGTTGTGGTATGATCTTTATATCATATCTCTACGCTGATATCGCCTTGATATAAAAGTGCCTGATATAATATTTCATACTACTAGGAATCAACTGGAATATCTTTATTTCGTGTTAAATATAAAGGTATTCAACCAAACAAACAATGTAATCACAAGATGTATGATACGATATATGAGACCAAAAAAGCAAAACAAACAGCAGAAATCGCATTTTGCAAATATTACGTGCTCAAAGGTGAATCATCAATAGCAAAACCTACCACTACTAGTATAACGAAACTATGATAAGGTTACAAAAAAAGACGCAACTGGGATTTTAAAATGAAATGCTCTAATATACTCTGTCTAACCCATTTAAAATCTTTGTCACAACTTTGCGATCCATAGCACACGTCAACAACATTTGTTTGCGCATGTGCTATACACGGTCAACATTTAAATAAAGTCACTTGGGGCTGATTATTCGTTTAGTGTATTATTTTATTAGTTTGCATCAGTTTTCTTAGAAGACGTGATGCATAAATTAGGCAAATCTTTATATTGAGGATTCTACTTTAAGATAGTTCTGCATTTTTGTTAGAATTGCACGTCATAGACTATATTGTATTGCATTCTGAAACATGCTTACTTTGTATACGGTTCTGCTTAAAAACACGTCTTTCACATAATCTGGCTCTTTTGCTACCTATAATAAAGACGACTTATCGAAACGTGCCACTTTAAGCTTAACAGTTCTCATGTTGCCAATGCAATTTATCTTAAATCAAAGAAGACAAATAACACAAGACGATTATAATAATTTCTGACTTTCGGTAGAATAATAATGGTCTACAGTGTTAAGAAATAACCAATAGTTAGATACGTCGACAATAACATATGGCGCTTCTATGTTGTGGTGAGCCATTAGTTCTTCTTCCATTGCAGGAATAAATCCACGGTGCATGAGCGTATATTTTACCGACCATTGCATTAGCCAATTCAATAATTGTCATGACTAATTTTTAAAGCATAACCGTCATATACGTATATGCGTATGTGCTTTCATCTTATACTTATTTGTATAAAATTTCCGACCATTGTGAGTGTTATTGATATAAGAAACACATTTTTTAAATGATATTTCCGTTTATGTATACGATCATGATATTATGGATGCGTTATATTTAGTTCTTCTTATGTTTTCTTTTTTTTTCTTCATTAACACATTGAGCGTATTGATATGCGTCGTTTACCAATTAAGTACATCTGAATTTTCTGATATGAATTCATATTTCGAGTACGATTCTTCAATCAATAAGTGACCATGAACATGTATTTTTAAAACTTTCTCAGATTCCACATCACTTTTAATGTGTATAATGCATTTACAACTGTGATTATTATACATAAAATGTGATGAGTTGTTTTATGGCTATATTAAGAATGCAGCATCGTTCTGTCAATACATGGATACAGATATGGATGGGAAAGGGGAAATTCTGAATTTAAATATTAGTGGGGGATGAATTCATGCCTAAACAAGTTGTTATTCTGTTGATGTCGTGCATTTATACCCTTGACTATTCTTAAAGAGACGATACATTGAATCGTTTTCCGTACTGTGGTATTCTTCAACGTTTAATTTTCAAGGCAGAGTAACCAGAAACGCTCTATTCTGAGAATGAGATATGTTTGACCCCTTAGAGATGTTTAAAATAGCGCGCGGCTTACTGAGGTTGCTCATTACCGCGTATTTGCAGAGCCGTTGAAATCTGACATTCTTGATCCTTCGTATTTGCTATAGACCTTAACATCTTTCAAACCATTTATTGATCAGATTGTAGTTTCGTGTCACCTTCAATTGTGCTGTTATTTTATCTGTTCAATACTGTGTAAAATTAACGTTGAGACTAATGCATTGGTTTGTTTGTCGTTTTTTTTGTTTGTTTTGTTTTGTAAAGGTATATTCAAATCCTGACGATTTGTGGCGTTTCATATAGTGTATATGTGTTCTTTGTGGCATATTTTCTTCTATTTCTTTCTATTTTAGGAATGTTTAATAAACTTGGTCTTTGTAATACATCATAATTAATTTTGACACATATTCACTGCAAATTTACTCTGAGCATACTGAAAACAATAATGTCCCTTTCAAAATGCATATGCATACACTCACACGATAAACACATTCCTGTTGTAAAGGATGTAAAATTCTTTTAAACATTACATTTGGTTGTGTTAAGCCTNTACTAGCATGACAGACATTGCCTTATGTGCAAAGTGTAAAGAATAATAGTGCGGCTAACAACTGACGGTCGGATGTTTTCTCTTCTTGTACATTCAGTGTTAATGCAGTGTTTTATTTGTGAAAAAACATCAGAAATATCCATCTCATATTACCACATTTTGTTTTTGAATACAATTTCTTGTATGACTTTCAGTTAGCAAACATATGGTGTTTTTCCTGAAATAAATTGATTTCGATACTAAAATACCTTAAGTACGAATTGTGAAAACGAAACACACAGGCACTATTGTTTTTTAAACAATGAAACAGAGTAAACTTTTTAATACCCATCAATAATAGCATTTGTCTTTTGTTGGGAACTCATACCATCGTGTTTAAAGATCACAAGTCATCCATCTTAGATGACATTGGTTACGGAGAAGGTTGTCAGTTTGTGATTGAAATAAAACGACGCACTAGAGATGACACGTGAATTAGTAATCAAACTTTTATGAACATTCATGCGATTTAAGGTCATTCAGAGCAAACTAGGACGTGTGTTCAATTATTTTAAAAGGTTCTCCGGAACAAAAAAGGTCAAACTGTGCATACGGTTACTTGGTTGGTGTATCACTGCAATTAAATGATTTTAATATTAAATATATACCACTACAGCACACATAGAGTGTGTTCTAATTTAATATTCACATATTGTATATTTTATTCAAATGTATTAGGATAATGAGCAAAAGGATATTAGAATATTACCTATTCTGTTATTGTTCAATAGGGCAATACATGGGCAGGTATTATAAATGCGTGATTGCTTATTTTCTCCTTAATATGCCTTACATTTATACTGATTGTGTCAATATTTTTGAGTGAAAGACTATACATCTTTCTTACATTTCTTTAGGTTTTGAGTAAGAACACCCTATACAAAGCAATCTAATATATACATGCACACATTAATGAAAATTTATTCACATTAAACAGTTAAATGAAAAAATGCATTTTTGGAAAAAATGTTGGTTTACTTACCGTATATTGTCTATTTCATTGGATAATTGAAATAAGTATTACCTTGAAAGTCAATATTGTTTACAGAGTAGACTTACACATTGTTTATGCCCAAGACCAATCAGCAACGAATTGAGATTTAATACAAAATAGTGCTTTTTAAAACTTAAAAATTAATTCTTCTGATATTGTTAATTAAGTTGAAAAACGATTTATGCGAAAAATAGGACACAAAAGATGATCTGCAAGTTAACTATTATGTTATGAATAGGGCAACACATTTGGCAATAAATGGTTCATTTATCGGGGAGCTCTGACCGCGAAATCCATAACTTAATCCTTTATGGTTTGCTACATAAATACTGTGACAGCAAGCACCGATAACTTTGACGTGATTAGTTTGGATATTCCAAAATTCGGTCTTTTTGGTTTGGTTTATTGGTATTCGCATATCTTTTTATCTCACTTTGAATACCTTCATACATGTGTCAATGGATTACAAATGGAACTATTTTACAATTTAAATACGTTACTATTGCTGTATGAGTTGACAAATGATGATGAGTGTCTGTTTCTCATATCAACTTGCATCAAGTGATGTTCATTTTATTGACACACACTTTTGTACATACCCATACCAACAACAATCAACATAATAACAGTCTGAATCGAATTGATTAAAGCCATTATACAGCCATGAATAACTTTGGTATTCATAATACTACTGTATTGCTATTTATATACCGGCTGGCAAGCATACAGCATCATGAGAATGAAACTTGTTTCGGTAAATGTATTCATTCATTTATTAAAAATGAGTGCGTAATTCCGTAGTATAATATATGTACTTCTTATATTAATCAAGCAACCTCTTATTAATACATTTAACAACATGCCATGCCATGCATTATTTGTACGTGTTATTTAATAAAAAGATCACACGTACTATTGTAAAATTGTACAAAACAGGAGTTACTTTTGTATCAAAGGTTCCAATGTAGTTTTCACTTATTCAGTGTTGTTGTAAATTGTCAGTTTAATTATTTCCATGTTATTATAATCCAAATACAATTTCTCAAAATGTCCCTTTTTTAGCTTAACAGTTATATTGTTGCCAACAAATTTGTTTCAATCTCAAAGAAGGCACATGAAACAAGACGATCATAATACATTCTGTGTAGCTCAGTCGTTTCGGTGGGATAATTACGGTCTACCATTTGTACAAGTAGCCAATAATGACATACGTCGACAATAAGATATGATGTTTGTCTGTGAAGATGCGCTATTTCTATTCTGGGAGAAATCCAGGGTGCGTAAGTGTATATTTAACCAAACATTGGATACGCTAATGCACTAATAGTGCTGATTTCAAGACAACACATACAATTTTAAAAGCATGAAACGTGTAAGATTATTCTGTATTCTATTCTTACATATATATTTTTTTTATTACAAATGACCAGATTTACTTTTGTAACTTACTGTTTTTCGAGGCGCCTATTAATACATGTGTTGATTCATCATTAATTACATTTTACAAAATCCGTTAACACGTTCAGATTTAAGTATGTTTCTGTTTATATACTTCATGCGCACTTTCTTCTGATAAATATAACATGAATCAGATGGTATTCTTTTAAAAATCAAGTTTCATATAATAACCATACATTGTGTGAGAATGTCGACGTGTAATATTCGTAATTGGTCATCATTTCGCTATTATGAGTCTTTTGCACTTAACGAAAGGTCAAATAGTTTAAACAACTCATGAACGATTAATATATACCTAAGATATATAATCAGTGCAAAAATAACTTTCAATTGCTTTGATTTTTGTGACGTGTATATGTGGATCGATCTCACATGGTGCACGCTCAGTATCGTTTATTTATTCTGTGATGTATTGAGTAAAATGTAGAGTCATACAGGGCTCACAAGAATGCTTGACTTGCTACTGAGTTTTGAAGCTCGGAAGCACGCAGATTGATAATTTCCCCATGTGTTTCCTTTTACAAACGAACGTTGATTCTTGAACAAAAAGGTAGGATATTTGATCTTTTATTACATTAGATTACCAAATACAACCACTAAAAAGTACGTTTATAAAGACATACCTACATCGACGAACAAACATACATAAAAGCCACGATACAATACGATATTCAACTTTCTATATGTTATTGGGTAAATTCTGTCAAAATCTGTATTTCGCATTTATTGGATTTTTAAAGAAAACCAAAAGTGTTCTTATTCCGATCATTACTTTCGTTAGTATCGTAAATAAATCAAGACATCTAAATCTGGATCTAACACTTCATTTCCAAAGCGGGGTAACCGAAGACGCTCTACTCTCAGATTGACGAACGTTCGACCTCGAAGAGCTGTTTTAAATCGAGCGCGGTTTCCTGAAGTTGCTCATTACCGTTTGTTTGCAGAGCATTGAAATATGACTTCCTTGATCAAAATATTGAAGACAGATTTAAGCACGAACGGTTTCCTAGTTAATACAATCAGATATGTTTATTTGATTTTAGGAACATAACGAATATAACTCAGTTGTGCTTTGATTTGTTTTGTTGTGCATGAATTGCATAGTTCAACCTCAAAGCTAACCTCCCGCTGGATTGTCATTAAATAAGGCATTTGAAACCAACGCAATCGTTATTAGATAAATGTTCATTGTTAAGAAGATGATGAGGATGATGACGATAGTGATGTCGAATATGATCAAATGTAAAGAATACAAATATTGGTACAAAACCACATTTAATTTGGGGTTTCTCCTACTACTTAATTTATTGTTGACTGTTTGGAATTCCGTGCAATTTAAATACGCTTTGAAACTTTTTTTCTTATGGTCCATCGATATGTGTGTGTTGAATAATAGATAGCCTGTTTGGTAGACTTATTTTGTATTGATGCCTAAAAACATAATCATAACATTGCATGAGATTTAGCTTTTAACTAGTGCATGAATAAATATCGATTGTTTCATTCTTAACTTTAACGATATGATTTGCTCAGCATTTGTAAACGCCAATATCGTTTCATATCCGAGGTTATTTGTTTATCATCCTATAGGATTACTTACTCTTCCGTTGATTTATTTGACATATTGACTAATATTGAATCAGTCTGTGTTTTCCGATGGGATAAAACAGCAAGGTTTGATCGTCAATGCTCTGACGTCAACACGTGCATCAAAACGTGTACAGCTATTTTCTTTACTTGAATGCTCTGCTCGATTTCGTTTTCTGATTTCAAAAGATACGTTACTTGTAAATGTATCTTCATCCCCAAATGCCATTTTCAGTGTAATTTGAGAGGCAAATACTTGAATTTATTTTAACTCTAGAGGATGTTCTGAAACTCAAAATTTGTCAAATGTTGTTTTGAACTATAATCATCAACAGTACGGCTTTATGGACTAAAATAATTAGTATGTTTTGGAGTCTGTTTGTCTGTATGTTTAAGTGTAAGCTCCACATAATGTACATACACCTACACGGAATTTGATTAATACATATTTGCATACAATCGAAATTAAATATATATATATATATATAAGTATATAGCGCTTGAACATACACAGTATACGTTCAAATTTTATAAAGATACAGTTGAGAGTTTATTTCGACATACATTAGGCGTTAAGCCCATGAGTACACACATACTACAAAATAATATATTCACAGATGGTCAATGACGTGCATAATGTTTAACATAACATATTTCAAAATATGAATACAACAAACTTGTATACACTTTATCGTTTTTAGTATTTTTATATATTAAGTAGATAAATAGATTAAAGTTCATGGAGAGAAACTACTGATAATATAAGTCAGCTCTCAATTTAATAGCTTTAAAAACAAAAATTGATAGATTTCGTACCATTTTTGTATTGTCAGTCTGTAAGAGGTCAATAAACTTGATCATATTTGTGTTCGTCCAGTAATATTTAAAAAAAAAAATGAAATTCGTCCTCAAGATCGTTACAGAGTTTGCATTTTCTGTTTTGAAACGGTATCTTTTCAGGCTTGTGCTATCGCCCTTCTTCCACTTCAAGTCTGCGGGCAGATAGTCTAAAACGAGTTAACGCAATTCTGAATTTATGAAACATTTACTACATTTTAATATGGTTGGAACTTAAAGATACTGTAAAGGCTATAACTTCTACCTCTGGTCGTGCTTTCCATTTCACTTGACCAGGTTTTCAAAAACATATCAGATATTCGTTGATTAGCTATGGATAAAAGTACAGTATAGTATATATATAATCAAATGTTGTATGATAATGAATGAAAGATTTTCAAACATCGTTATGAAATATATTGTGTTTAACTGTATTGCGTTAGCACCGAATAAACGTTTCTCTTAATGACGCATGTAGATCATCTGGTTCGGATATTCCTGGATTACATGATTTACAAATTATTAATCTCTTTTGTTTTTATCATAATATTTGTTATATTTAATATGCCGTAAGAATTCAATTTATTTGAAACTCTTTAACTTGTACCATTTTATGTGGTTTAACATAGACAAACACAATCAAGCTCTGTAGTTTTGCCTTTCACAAACTCATTGCGGCTTTTTCGTGAATTGCGTGACGATGATAATCTGAATGTTTAACTACATGATCGTATGTCTCTGGAGCTTGTTTTATTAATGTTGTAGAGATGTAGATGTAGATGATACTCATTTTGGTTTGATTTCATCATGCCTCAATAAGTTAAATTTCTGGTAATCACGGTTTTATTCAGTTTTGTTAGTTTTTGTGTACGTTTGTGTCTTATCTACTTGTGTTGTGGTTCCCATTGCTAGGCCATAAATAAAAGACCGCATGGCATGATTAGGTTTCTTTCCTGCTTGCGCAGCTGAAATTTCGCCTTGAGTATATATAAATTGTGTAGTTCAACAAATGTAAACCAAAGAAAAGGCTTATATATTAATTGCGAAATAAAGTTATATAGTTGTTAAAAAATTCGGTACTACTTAAGTATGTGCAATGGATGTTTTTGTTCGACACGTTCGATGCACTTTTTGGCTCTTAAATCGCTGACGTTTGCATGGCCTCATAAGAGAAAAACCAGCCACCACACTCACTAAGATTCTCATTTTCCATTTGACGAGTACTACCAAGTCCGTTATTGTTCCATGGGGAAATAAATTGTAGCGTATTGGAAATTCTTTATTGCTTATTTTCTCCTTTAAATGACTAATAAATACACTTAATTTGTCGATATGTTTAAGTTAGTGTCAATGACCTTTTTAACCTTATAGTGGGTTTTGAGAAATAACACCCTTTATATATCATATATTATTATTATCTTTATTTATGCATCTAAATGTATGTTCATGTACATGGAATAATTTATAATCAAAATATGCCTAACGAAAAAAAATAGTGTTTGTTCACAATATATTTAATTTGATTTACTGATAGAAATGTGTGAAAAGAGATTAGTAAAAACTGTCCATGACGAATCTGCATTGAAATATTAATCACCCGCTAACAATATTTATATTTGAAGTTCATTCTTATAATTCTATTGAAACGCGATGTATGCTAAAGAATAGGAAAGCAAAACCTGATCTGAAAATTAACTGTTGAGTAATGAAGAGGGAAACACAATTGGCAATAAATGGTTCTTTCATCGGGGAACTCTGACCGAAAAATCCATTCCTCATTCCTTAATGGGTTGCTTCAGAAATACTGTGACAAAAAGCATCGATAATCCCGAAGGGGTTAGATTGGATATTCCAGATTTCGGTACACTTGATAATATGTCTAACTGGTGTTATCGGTCGGTTGACACTTTCTTCATTTTGAGAATTTACATGAATCTGGTCATAGATAGTGATATACCTTAGGTCAGTCTGTTTGTTTAGCACTCATATTTGAGTACTAAAATTGTAAGTCATAAATACAATTGGTGACTAGATTGTTTCACTAATATATCAGAGGTTGCATGTGTGTATACAAATCTAGTGCGGATGGTATATTAAGAGAATACATGGTTACTGTCTTCCGATAACAAATTGATATCGGACGAGAATGATATCGGCTTAGGGAGGCCGAGGCGGCTTGCCGATGCTTTCCTCTCAATATATATCCGAGTCCGATACCAATATTTTATTTTATGACAATTTCGAAAATATTGATTAAAAGAAATAAGAACATTAAAAAACCGAAACAATGAGTTACAGTACTGAACAATATGCAAATTCGACAGCACGATGACGTCTACATAGATTGATGAGTATCGAACATAAGAAATAGTTATAAATAAAGTCATAAATAATACAATTTTAGCATATATTATATCAATGAACAAAACCTGGAAGCCAGGAGGCGTTAATTGACGTGAAATAAACCATACTTCAAATAAATTATAACATTTTATTTATTAACACACTCAGAAAGCAGACTGCAGTCTGCATGAACAGTTGTGTTCAAATGTGTTAAAAGTAAACACAACACAAAAACATTAAACATTCAATTATACGCCATGAAATGATGCTATTGACGATAACTCTTGCGAACATTGGAATGGTAAACTGGATGTAGAAATCAAACATTCCCGAGTTGTATTTCCGAGACTTAAGAATCAGTAAACGTTGCATGATTATCTAAAATCTGGGCGGGGCTAAAATATGTTATCGGAAATTAACCTCATTACACTCTCTTTTATAACAAAATAGCAAACAGCTGTTGTTGGGTCAATGTCATGACAGGGACTGGGTATGTGGATTTTGTGTAATGACATATACTTGTATGCGAAATGATTTTATATAACAGTATTTCACATTAAGTAATAACAGTTTACATTAATTAGTTTTGGAATGTCAATAATAAAAACAACTCAGTTTATTTGTTTAATTTTATGCATTTTCACATATATTAATAATTTTGTACATATTTCCTATAATTATTCATCAAGATTGATGTGACGAATTTTATGTTATATGTTTAAAACATAGAACAAATGTTAATTTGGGGATACAATACCAACATTTAAATAATGATAACCATGGAAACCAATTTAAATTAAAAAAAAAGATGCTTTTAACAATGTGTTTATATGAAAACATGTTTGAACTATTTTACTTGTGTATACTTTTACTTAAATACTGCTTAAAATGAGTAGCATAAGAGCAATAAAAACACACTCATTTAAAACTTGTGCACTGTATTAATTTCTTACACTGTGTTCACGAAAAAGGCTGTATAATAAAAAAAAAATACTAGGAATTTTTGCACAAAATTTCATAATTTAATTCCCCAAACTCTATTCTACCAGAAAATGATGATATCTCAAAAATGTCATTTTTTTACCAGATGGGTCAAAATCGCTTATGCGTCATTGGTTTTTAAACAATGGCTTATGACTGAATTTGAAAAAAGAGTTTTTTTTACACATGTATGCCCCACAACTTGAATTAAATTGTGATTTTGACGTTTGATCTCTTGATTAAAAATGATATGTTGAAATACTTCGCCAAGAACAGCCATCCTTATTATTTTAATACAAATAAGAAAGCAAATTTCTAACATAATTACTGGCATCATGAAGGCATTTCAGAGGAAAATATATATTTCATACCGTCTATATATTATAAATCCCAGAACGGTAATGTTTCCGAACAATCTAAGCTGAGGACATGTACCTGAATTGTTATAGTATTCAAACTGACTATTGAACAATATTTAAATTTTCCCTGTTTCAACTACCATTAATTTGTCGACTTCTAAAATCAACAGGCTTCTTCCTTTTTATCCAAGTAACCATCATACCAATTTGCATGATTATAGGTTTATGGCTTTTCTAGTTGTCGTGCGTAATACAATGGTTAATGGACCGACCGACCGACGGATAGGTGCCAAGCAATATACCCGTGCTTCGTCGAAAAGTGCATAGAACAATGACATTCTTAGTTGTATATAATTGATAATTATTATTACTTTCAATGGGCAAAATACTATCTCAAATGGTACAAACATTGTTCAATTAACATAACTTCAGATGCAACATAGAAACATTATTACATTGTTTTCAATTCCACAAATATTATATTGCTATTTACTGTTAATAAACATACACATGGTTTCGTAGCACAAATTATGTAGTGTTTTGGTATTTTGTGAATGTTTGTCGAATGAATTGAATTTAGGTAAAACAGAGGAAATGTGTAATATGGTAAACAGCCTGTTTACACATGGCGGTTATGTACAATAATGGTATGCATCGCCGATGATTTAGGTGGAAGGTTATATTGTGTTAACACTGTGCTTGTGGATTCGTGTGCATATTCGTGTTCGGCTCATACACACCAACATTTAAACTTGCACGATTATTCTATATGATCTGATTTTTTTTTAAATGATATATAAGGGACATGTTCACATCTTTCGTATTTAAAACAAAATAATGAAATTCATTTACTAACAAATCTATAATGTTTTGAATAGTCTTAACCAATTAAATTAGCGAATAAATAGTTGAATATAATAAATTACCATTCCCGGGATTCCAACCCGAGACCACTGGAAGCAAATGCTGATGCACTACCACTGCGCCATGTAACCATTCCAATTGAGAATAAAAGATAATCGCTATATTAGTACTCGACGTTTTTTTTTCAAATTATCGAGGAAAAGCGTTATGAACTTTTTTGTGTACGATTTCGAATGATGATTTGCCGTTAATGAACAAATATTGTGAAGATTTGTCTTAGTCAGGAGGGTTATTTCGCTTGTTAAAACATAATGCATACAATCTGGGTTAAATATATGCCAAAAATTTTGAAAATCATCATTCTACCAAACTGTGAACAAGTCCCTTTAAGTAAAACGTGTTATGTCCCTGGTGTTTATAAGAATTTCTGCAATGTGATTAATATTACTTTTGAAAGAAAATAACAATACTGTGTGTATATTACGATTTACGATAAGATGACATTTGTATGGCCGCATCATAAATTATTACAAAATGTTTAACGGTTAACCGCAAACATAAGGTTGATCGTAACCAAGTTGAAACTATTCACACATTTAAAAAAATATGTAGATTGTTAAAATACCACGTGAATATTTAAACTACACGTACCCCATTTTAACTAGGATTTACGTTTTACTGATAACGCTACAGCGCAATATGGGCAGAGTTTACTTCCTTATTCAGTCAATTCGAATCTTTATTACCGTAAAGAACGAGCAATAATGGCGCTTTACAAACTTGTGTGTGTTTTTATACTGGCGACGGGAAGAGAGGGTAGATATAAATAACTGTGTATTCATATTAACAGGTACATGTACCTGATTATCAAAGTAGATGTAAATAGCTGATGTCTTACATCTTATAATGTTTCCGTGATATGGACGTTTTTATCCGAAATTAAAGATTAAGTTTATTGCGTGGTCTTAAATAATATGTCTTCTAGAACAATTAAAAAAACAATATGAACAATATAAAATACAAAATGTCACGATCAAATTACATAAACATAATTATTAATTGCTTCATTACTTCTAGGTTCTTTATGTGTGGAAAGTAATAAATTGTTCAACACATTAGAGATGAGACAAATGCACTTGACAAACAAAAACACACTTTTTTAAAACAATATATTTTTTTAAAATAAAAAAGTGTTAAGAATAATGAGATATCGATAAATAATTTTCCCGTCCGTACTCAAACTTTGCAGAAAATATTATTTACTATTTTATCTAAATTCAAATAGGAAGTTTATTCAATATTTTATAAATGTAAATGTTTTCATTATCGTTCTTTAAAGCTTTGTTTACAATTGTATGGAAATACCATGACGTTTTATACACAAACTGGCCTCAAAACCAGTTTATACTAAATATGCTCAGTTTAGTAAGTGTATACCATTTCAACAATTTATCGATAAAGATCTCGTGATAAGTGCACGTTTCATTAATCAAATACAAACACGGTTATCATTGTTAAAATTATCGTCGTTAAATTGTCTGATTGTTTTGCACTTACATGTATTTAGAGATAAGCGAAGTTTATGTTCATGTCAAAAAGACACACTAAAAGTGTGGATATATTATGATGAAAAGGAAGTAAAAGAATTTTTAATGTAGTTTAACATACTTGTATTATCTTAGTGCGCGTGTCACCAACAAATGACATATAATAGTGCCCACCTTTTGCATGTTTAGCTATAAACTATTAATTGCAGAACACAACATAAAACTTTATAATACTACGATGTTGTGCTATTATTATTGCGAATTGCGATTCTTAGTCCTATATATTCGGGTATATTTCTCTGAAAGCAAGAAACACAAGCAATACATTATGACAGCAGTATCAAAGTAATAGAGACGAAGTTACATGTCGGGATGCGTCTAAAAATGACGATATGAAATATCATACGCAAAAGAATAACCGAGTTTCAAGCAGTATTACAATTTATATAAATATATGAATAAACCAAAATAATTAAATGCATAAGAAATAACTCGTTATTTCAGTTAAATTTATTATGATTTAATTGAAACCCGTTATAAACTTCCGGCGCCCGTAAACCGGTTCATTCTGAATGTTGTTTTGTATCGAGAGTTCCATGTGGGTTGGTTCCCTGTTATTACGGATTGTGGTATTTCGTACGTGGTTTTATTTCCATTATATAAAGGACCAACATTAACACTTCTGAAACATTCTCACTCTTTTATACTGTTGTACTATAAAAAGACGTATTTGCCTAATTTAGTTGTTTTGCTCTCTAGAAGCAAGACGATTTATCGAAATGTGTCACTGTTTCTAAGCTTAACAGTTCTTATGTTGCCAATGCTATTTATCTCAACTCAAAGAAGACACATCAAACAAGACGATTATAATAATTTCTGTGTAGCTCAGTCTTTTCGGTGGGATAATTACGGTCTACCATTTTTACAAGTAGCCAGATAATTACAAACGTCGGCAATAAGATATGGTGCTTCTTTGACTGCGAAAGAATCTTTTTCTCTGAACATTCAATACGTTAATGCAATAATAATAATGGGTTGATTTTTAGAAAATGTATAAATACATTTAATTTTAAATACATGAAACGTTTAATGTGATTTTGTGTTTTATACTCACATATATGATTTAATTTTATTAAAATCATCATATTTACTTGTGTATGGTACTGCAATTAGATGTACAAATTAATAAAAATTGCAGTTTTATCATTAATTCACAAAATCCGTAAAGACATTCATATATCAGATTCAAGTATGTTAATGCTAAGTATTCTATGCACACATTATTTTGTTAAGAATTACATATGATATATATATAAATAAATCAATAAATAAATAAATAAATAAATAAATAAANATATCAACGCATGAATTATTAATATTGGCCTTTTATACATTTGAATGCAGTTACTATTTTCCTGTAGTTCAATTTCACTTGGTGCACTCTGTGCTCATAACCACATCCTCGTACCTTTATTATGTCACTGTGCGATGAATTGAGTACCAGATAAGTAAATCCAGGGCTCGCATGAATGTTTGTCTTGCAACTGAACTGTGACGCTCGGAAGCATACATATTGATAACTCCTCAATGTTCTTCCGTCACCAAACAAACGTTCATTGTTAAACCAACAATCCGCTGGATATTTTGATGATCCTCATCTGCATTGGCTTAAACAGACATCAACAGCAAGTCCCTGTTATAAACATATAGTGCAAACATTTATAAATAACTGTGTAAAATAAGATTGTCAACTCTATATATGTTATTGGGTTAATCATGTTAATATATGTCTGTCGTATTAATTGTGATTGTTTGTAAGACAAACTTGAGTGATAGAAAGAAACATACTCGTTTTAAAAAAAAACATTTTAACGTTAATATCTGGAATTGTTTAATATATTTGAAAACTCTTCTAACATCAATTTCTAGGTTGGGTAACCACAGATTTTATTTTCTGAGATTGATGCACGGTCGACCACGAAATGGTGTTTAAAAAAGCGAGTGGCGTTCTGAAGTTGCTAATAACCGTGTGTTTAGAGAGCCATTGAACTATGATATTCTTGATCTCATTATTTGCGACAGATTTAAGGGCGAAATATTCCAAGTTAATAAAAGGAAGGTTATTTGATTATATAAGCATAAGGAATATACCTAAGTTATGATTTGGTATGTTTTAGTGCATGTATTCTACTCTTCTTCCTGAACTCTCTCTACTCGTTTGAGTGTCGTTAAATGATTTTTGGAAGCCAATTCAGTTTTCGGAGAGGACGAAGTACACGTTTTGTTAAAGCTGATGTGTCAAAAGACTAATTACATAATTATTCCTTTGAAACGAACATATTATAAGTACGAGCAAGTGTCCTTCTTGATTTATTTTTGTCTATTTGTAATAAGCAAATTCTATCAATACCATCCGATGTAAATGCATTCCTTTTCGATGTTTTGGTCAATAACATACGCTTAAAAATGCATCATGGGTTGCGTTCGTAGACCGAGTTTGGCTAGATGCCTACGAAAGTCACCTCTGTACATGAAATAACAGCTGCTCGACCAAGTGTACGAGTTCAAGTCGCTTGTGTTATTCTGAAATATTACCACGTGATTTGCTCAGCAATCCTGACGCCAATACCATTTAATATGCGCTGTTATTAGTGTATAGTTTTATAGGATCATTTGCCTTATCGTTGATTTATTTGACATATTGACTGCTGCTGAACCTGTTCCAAGGCAAGCTAACAGGAAATTGTGAAATTCACGCTTGGATCAGGTCATGTTTTATATAACACTTTTTCACACTGTTCACAAGGTAGACATATTTGTTTAGTTCTGGAAGCACTGAGCACATTTCTGATAAATTGAGAACTCTTTTAGTAATCATACAATCTTTCTTTGCTAACTAAAGGAGTAATATGACGACTGTATGGGAGAAAATGCGATAGAATAACCCGTTCGATATTTTATTATTGAAATATAACTATTCAGGAATTTCTTTGAGAAATACAAAGAAAAACACAAATAATTGTGTGGCTCCCTCTGAATCCTTAACCAAATAGCATTAGGAAAATTGGTATGGCTCTGTGTTCATCTTACTAAAATGGTTGATTGTGCGTTTAGATGTGGGAAAAAATAACTTAGCACGAAACCTAACAACCGTTTATTTATACTTTTGCGAAACATCTCGGTTTTATAACAAGATTAAGGTATTGTTCGTATATTACATCTCGTTTCCATTTAACGAAAGAACTCTTCAATACTAATTCTATTTAGAGGAGACAATATGACATTTCTCCCTGTTTACACCGGTTTGGTGCCACAGGGGATTAAAATGTTCGTACTAAAATCCATCGTCTGCTGTTTTAATTTCTTTAAAGCTTAAAACTGGAATTATTGTCAAGGAAAAAACTTGTACTAGTAAATGTGTAGTTTGAGCAAGAAATCACAAAATTATCGTGTATTGCATATGAATTCAGCAGGCTTAAGTGTTATCTTCCTTACCTTCACGACAAGAAATGTCGTTTTTCGAAAACCGATTGCCCGTTGCTGAAGCTATTTTTGTCATAACTTCAACTAATGCTCATTTAGACGCCTCATTGCTCGAAAATTGATTTTGATTATTTCGAACATACCATTTCAATTCCTGTATTGTGATTCATCATAGATAAATGATATACACCTATTGAACGTACGTTATATGATGTAAATACTCAGAAAACCAATGCCGGGAAGAAACTTTAGAAAACAACATAACTGAGTAAGGTCCTACATCTAAAATTGTATATAAGTTCTCAGCTTGTGTCATATTAAATCGGATTAAATTGTGTATTGATTGGACAGTTTAATAGTACAATACAACGTTCACTTTTATCTCAAGATGGGAAATAAGACAGTTTAAAATTAGACTACATGCATAGAATTTTACCTGCAGTTAGAATATTATAAAATAGTTGTGTAAAATAAAGTCAAGCACAGTCGCAATAAATTCTTTTGCTGCAAAACAAGAGCTCCTGTCAATGGAAATTTGCAGGTTTTAATTGTTGATAATATAGGCATCAGCAATCAGTGAGGTATATGATTAAAGACTTCATATAAAATATGTATCCTTCGTCAACTTGTATCTTAATTATGAATAAAAAGAACACCGAGTGAAGCGGATTATACGACAGGCATTCGCTATATTGACCGGCTTGTCATGTGTGTGCCATTATCAAGTTATAAACACTTCCAGTTTTGCTCTCGTCATCGTGCAAGTTGACATGGAAAACGTGTGCACCCACCTGACATATTGAAGATTGCATCAATGGCGGATATTCAGACAATCAAATCAAACATTTCACAAGCATTTTTGCAGTTTAATTGATGACGAACGAGTGTTATATGTTCCGGTTCTAAACTGACATGGTAAACGTTCTGGAACGATATAAGGATTATAAGATGTAATAGCTAAAAAAAACCTTTAAAACTGAATGAAATAAAATATATCATCTCAAGGATATGTACTATATATATATGGACATGATTGATGCGAAAATTGTCGTAACCTAATCCCACTCCAAATTGTAGTTTTAATAAGAATAAAAACACAAAGGCATCATGCGTTGAATATTTATTTCTTAATTCATTCATATCTTTATTAATTGATTCATTCATCCGTTCGTCCGTTCGTTCGTTCATTCGAAAAAAATAATTCATTCATTCATTCATGTGATTATGCACTCAGTCATTGTTTCGTTCGTTGTTTAATGCATTCGTTCATACGTTCGTATGAATGTGTTCTTTTATTGCGTTAAATCTGGATAAAACATTCATTCATTCATGCATTCATTCGCTCTCTAAAGTATTCATTTAGTCAGCCCATAGTGAAACATATAGGTAATGCATACTTCGTTGAGTTTGACCTTTCATGACTATCACAAAGCTATGAATTGAAATAGTGTTGCTAATGCGTAATTTCCCATACGAGCCGTTACTTGCTTAATGGGGCTTTACTTTATTAGCAACAACATAATACTGTCCCAACTCTATCGATATCGACCATCTAACGTACATGAAACATGCCGATATGTTGTTAACTGAAACGTTTAAAGTGTATTGTTAGTAATTTTGACCATTTAAATAAACCCGTTATCACACGTTTTACAAATATATTTGTGTCATTATTTCGCGAAATGAGCTTCCAGCGTTGACACGTATATCAAATGAGAAATGTGTGTTCCTCCCAGTTATAAATTTAGCCGCGTCATGCGCATTCGCGCAGTCTGGGTAGGACCTACCCTGTCGGCTATAAAGTCACGCAAGGTTTTACGGTATCATCAGCGGCGGAGAGGGTAGCACTTGAAAGACTGCGCAAATGCGAAAACGCTTGTCGCGGTTGGCATAAAACCCATTGTTGCATGACGCGGCTCATTTTGTGTTACCCTGTATTGGTTAAATGAAAAACCTTAAAGTGTTATTCAGAAATGACAAGTATAATTGTCCTGAACAAGTATATTTCTTGATAGTATAAGTCTGGATAATAACGTGAGATGATATGTTCATACTTTGCTTGCAACCTACATTGAATAATACAACCGCTTCTTTATGTAAAAAAAATATTTGACAAACAAACATAAAAAGGACGCTATTTTGTCCTTTGTTCCGGAAAACTGTGAATTCATATCCATAAGTGAACCTACGTAACTGATCAAAATAATATATTGTTAAAATATATTATATTAATATCATACCATATAGAGGGTGATTCAACGTAACTTCAATACGATAATGTTGATGTCATCCGAGGTGTTAGATACTCTATGGGGTGTGATACTTATTTTTATTAAACCGAACATTCAGTACTTTTCAATACTTGGCATGACGTGAACAGTTTTTAAACGTGTCATCTTTACAAGATGGCGTGTGATCAATATGTAGTTCACTCAATAGAACTTTGTGAACGGAGTGACTAAGGTTTTCTGTGAACGTTGGACACGTACCAATAAACAAATTATTGAGTCTGGATCGAGAAATTGTAACGAGTAAGGGGATATTATTATTGACAAGTAGTTCACGAGGAGCCTGTTCATAACTGAACAATAATACCTAGTTCCAACTTCATTGGTTAGGAGGCTTACACTCTACTAAGAGAGCTTGTAAGGTTTAATTATTCTTATATATATTTACACTTAAACTAATCCAAGAGATGATATGCACTTAGTGACTGTCTGACCTGCTTGATATCGTAGTTTGATACAGTCCTATAACTTAGTAATAAAATTCTGATTCAAAACCTATGTTAAACCTCATGCAATCATATATTCTCCTAAATTATAAGTGATGCGTTCCATACAATACGTCTCATTTACTATCTTGCAATTTAAATACAATAAAACACGCCTTGTCTATAGCATACTCTGATTTCCAGTCAATATTTCCATGAAATAGGCCCTGAATGCATCTCTTTGTTGATTGACAGGCTTTCTGTGTGCTGTTCAGACGTCAGTTAATTTCTGATAGACTTGTAAATCCCTTTCTAGCCTTCCCAATCTTCTATCGTGTCAGGAGGGACATATGAAGCAATTTGTTGCTATTGTAGAAGATGCGATACAGTTATCTAGTTCGGAGATTTGGTTCTATTAATGTTTATTGTTTGCAAACGTTATCAGCAAATTGCGAAAAAAAGATGAAAAGAGATTTCATGCAAATGGGTCCCGTTTCTGATGACGATATTGTTGCCTCAAAGATGTTTAGAAAATTATGTTGGACGCCTAGAATGGTGTCTACGTTTTGAAAATATTTAAATCATGCCAACGATGTTTGTAAGATATGCTGATGCGTTGTCATAGCTTTCTTCGTATGAATTAATGCGCTTCTCTGAAATAATATCTTATTCGGATGACGTTCTGTGTGACTCAGCTTTGGCATTGAAGTGTGTTAAAGACGGATGTTTACCAGTTACTGAGAAGTATTTCTTTGGTTTGCTTAGACGTCAATAAAAGAACGACCCGAGTATCTTATCGAATTCCTATCCATCATCATTTTTTGTGTACCACATTTTGTTTTATCAAAAACACTATTATGTCGTAATGTTCAATAACAGAGGCGCTCGGTTTTTGAAGGACATTTTTAGAAGCAAACACAATCATATTTGCATTAAATTATACGGAATTTTTCAAATTAAAACCTTGTGTATACGTTACCGAAAAGAGATAAATGCGCTTTTAATAAAAAGTGTATTATATTTAAATATGTCCGCATTCAAACATCGCTCCATAGTTCTTGCAGTTCCTTAAATTTAATAATGGACTAGTAGCCGTCCCATATTGTGTGTGTTTTTGTTATATCGGCGAGCAGTGTTATTTTAGGACGTCACGTGCAAAACGGGAATAAGTAAATAAACGTAATCTAAGTTGTAAGTGTTTTAAGTAACAAATAAGCCGAAAACTGTTCACATGGCTATAATGCAAAAGGACTGTTTTTGGATGATATATACTACATATTGTAATATTTTTATAGATTCAATTTTTTTGTAAACATTGTATCTTTGATGTCAAGTGTGTTTATGCCAGGTAAAAAAACAAAACAGAAAGAATTATTAAGATACAATCATACTTTTAACAAGAAACAAATATGGTATAAAATATGGTATGGACTCAAGTGCATATCTAGTGTATGAATGTAACATATGTTCTTCTAGTCACGTGGCAGATGGCTGTACAAGGGGTGGACTTCGACAGCCGCCCCGTTATCGTTACGGGCGTGAAAAGACAATCCACCATATTGCCATGTGCCGTCAACAACAAGCTTGATAAACAGGTAACGAAAGAATGGTTTTTAGGTACATTAAACGTTTAATACAATTATCAACAGTTAAATCATGTTTTATGTTTAATGTAGTTCTGTATGCGTTGCCCTGTATTGTATAGATATAAGGTCTCCTTCTTGAAATATAAGATTAGCCGATGGTAATGTTGTCGGAGTGTCTGTATTCCTATATGAAACAAAAATAGAGATATCGTAAAAACACAACATAATACACGAACAATACTGACGGTGTTAAACTCGCATTGATAAAATAGAATTTAACGGTGAACATAAACGTAACCTGTATACTATTGTTTATCTGGTGATATAGCTTTTAAATATTTCCAATCCAAATACGAAGTAAGGATATGTTCATCTGAATTTTTGGTAGAATTCACAAAAACGGTAGTGATTATTTGAAAAGTCCAAAAATATTTAATTATAAATAAGTGAAATAACAAATTGTTTTAAAAATGGATAACAATTTGCATATTCTTTTACCATGTTGTTTATTATCACCATTTTATATGCTTACAATTTTAAAATGTGTTGTATTCTGTCTAAAACGGTCAATGTTTTATAAATGGAAATTTATTAAAAATATAACTAATCTGTTCCCGTATTCACCAACCCATTCTGAGACTAAAAATACCAAAAGAATACACTTAGACGCAAAAAAACATATTTTCAGCGTTCAAATATAAACAGGCTACGCATATTGCCTATGTCATACAATTATTCTATATAAAAATTTGTCTAGTTAGAGCTGTTATATTCCATGTCATATTAAACTTCATTATTCTATCAGAACATTTAATTAAAAATAACATTCTTTATAAGTTGTCTTAAATCTAAGATTTGGTTGGTGAATACGGGGCCGGGTCGTTGAGCCATAGCCGGTTATGTATTATTGCGATTTTTAAGACATACTGAGATATTTAACACACTTTTTCCGAATGAATAAAGCAAGGTAAAATTTACTAAACAGAATGTTTAATTCAATTACCGCCATTGGAATCTCACCAGATAATTGCGTATCGGTATATGTCAAATACTGGTGACATATTCAGCATGATAGGAGAGGAAGGCAATTACCAATTGTCATTAGAATGGCTCATACGAAATTGTTTCAAGAGATATGTGGATCGCATATGACTTTGTGTAACGTGTCGACGCCCGTGCTTCGGGTCTTAAGTATGGCTCAGACAATAATACACAACACAGTATAATAGTATATAATTGTCCTTAAGCTACCCTGCTTTATGATAAGCTATTAATACAATGATTGGTTTGAAACAGTAAATTAAGTATAATCAATATGAAGAAGTGAAACTCCAGAAGCTGCAGCAGTATTGCAGTTTTATCATACACACCTCTGTGGTCCTTTATTTATGGCAAGGAACCAATTGCCAAAACGGTACAGTACAAGGCTATAATCATTTGACCTCGAGCACTCACTATTATGCTGACCTATGTCTCGGAGCTATGTATGGAACCTATCTCTCGGACTATGTATGGAACCCTATGCCTCGAGACTATGTATGGAAACCTATGTCTCGGACTATGTATGGAACCCTATGTCTCGGACTATGTATGGAATCCTATGACTCGAGACTACGTATGGAGACCTATGTCTCGGACTATGTTGAAATGACTGTGTGTCTGTGTAACTCGATACCCTAGGTATGGAGCCTTATAGTGTTTGTATGAAGGTAAGTGACTTATAAATCAACTATTAGCGACCCGGGCTGCCGAGGGTTAGGAATCCAACTTCAAGGCTCTCAGAACGTTTGAAGAGGAAAGCCAGTCTCTATGTGCCAAAAGTCCCTAATGTATGTTAATAATATTATTTAATTACCTATTTTCGCGATCTTAACTCGACGAAGTCGGGAGCAGAACTGACTGTTTATAGAGGAAACGCGCGCTTTTATACTTTCTGCGCATGCGGCGTTACTCGGACATTTCCATAGTATCTACGTTATAGTGGTTTGACTTACTCATATAGCATAATAATGAGGCTCCGGTCTTTATCAACGCAATGAACATTTATTAAACAAATGGATATAAAAACAACACACACAGATACTTTTCTAGGTGTAAATTTCAACAATGAACAAAACCGCGGCAATGCTTACCGCAAATCTATGGACGCTATAAATATATTAACTAAAAGAAACAATGTACTCAAAGAAACAGAAGGAAAGTAAAAACGGTGTTAGGGTAAAAATCGCCACATTTGAATCTCCAATTCTAACGTGAAACGGGCTGAATTTTCAAGGAACAGACACGTTGCTATCGTTGTTGAAAACCCCAAATAAACAATACATAATGAAAACCCGATACTAAGCGCAAATATATCAAATAATGTTATGCTGAACGATCGCATTATAACTGCTTGTCGACTATTATGCTACTGCATGCATGCCGTAACAATTAATCTTTTACTCTAAGTGAATAGTTTCTCGTTGTGATGAGGAAAAATGCCTTCGCCTTTTACTTCCTGTCCATGAATTCAAATTATGTGTTATTTGTTTGGAAGCAACGGTGCATTTTTTATCATTTGTTCTATATGTTTCCCAGATAATAAGGATGGATCCCCGGCGCATTGTAATCAGTACGGAAGACCGGCGTGTCATCGACGATACCCGAATGAGCATCGAGCGTCCGTACGTCCAGGACTGGAACCTTCACATCCGAAACGGGCAGGTTTACGACGACGGCGAATACACATGCCTGATCAACACAGACCCCATACAAATCAAACGGATTCGTCTTAAAGTATAAGGTGAATTTCAACATTTGATCGGCATGTGATATGACAATTGTTTGTGTTTTAATTTCTTTGTGGTGACATTATATTTGAGATAAACTTTGATGTGAGATGACATGATTGATATTCCGTAACAAAATGCGTTGTTTTTAATGCAATTTGGATTTTTGTTTTGATTTGGAGATTTGAAACAATTATACTGTAATGGTTTGAAAAGGTAATGTGTTACTTTATAAGTATATATCTGTGACTAGAATACTGATGCTAAAAGACCTGTGGCAAGACTATGAAAGGTCAAAGAGTCTTCATTTTCAATTGATATTTTCGAGCTTATTTATCGGTCGTCCGTAGTACCTGCTGAAATCGTCAACGCTACGCCTGGGGATATTCGCGTCAACGAAGGTCAGAAAGTTGAACTCACGTGTCAGGCGACCAAAATTCCGGACCCCTGGATCACGTGGTACAGGAAAACCGGGCAGACGAACAACGCAAAAGAACGTACGTATAACACGTGACCTCAAATGAGTGACCGTTACATCAGTTTAGATCCAAAACCGCATGGTCATTAACTCAATTTTGCCGTAATCGTCCTATGTAGTGCAAATTACCTGCAAACGTTTTCACCCAATTAACAGATGTTCAGTTACAATATACAAAAAGTTGAATAACAAAAGATATTTGGAATATGTCCTGATATTCCAGTCATATTGGATTAGGCCATTTTACATGCTAACCACGTGATTTGCGATATCTGTGTGCGAACTCACTCTTCGCGGTCACAGAAAAGTTACAGAACGAAGGAGACCCATCGAAATAGTATGATGATACGATTTTAAAGCTACGATTATTTAACTTAAATTTACATTTCTGTAAATCTTGTGCAGTTGATAATTGCAAACAAATCAGTTAAACAATTACCTTTTATCTCCCAATATTTCACAGATTCCTTTGAATCTCGAGGCGCTTTCTTGTTAATATGTTAAAAATTCATTATTCCATTTAATTTACAAATGTTCGTTCAGTGAAGACATTTGCCAGAAATTTTTATTTAAGGACTGTTGCTTTTATTAAACAAATGGCTCTCCAAAATTTCGCCAGACGAAGTCAATATCAAATGTATAAAACAACATTATCAAATCCGCATGTTAATATTAAAATCTCAGTAAAGCCACAGCATTAAACGAATTTGCATGAACAGAAGTATTGTAAATAGCAGCCTCAGCAAATGAGGATGTACCTCAGCAGTGGTAGATTGACGTTGTATTTGATCGAAGTACCGACTCTGCTATTGTATATTTAGACAATAAACCACGGCTTAGCTGGGCCGGACGTCTATAATCATATAACGGCCCGAGGGCCTTTGGCTATCGTTTATATTACATTTATCCAATCTTCAACGCGATATTGACGGTATAACACCCCATGGAATAGACTAGCCTCTATCCCACCTTCTTGAATAAACCTGTCGCGTGCACGGACTACTATTCAAATGACGTCATGCGATATGCGCTTTAATAAGGACGATATTGTTTTGTTCATTGTTCGAATTTTAAGGTCACCCATTGGAAGAAATTGTGCATATTTTGCAGAATATATATATATGACATATTCAACAGAACAAATGTTGCGATGGGATAAATAGAATACTAGGCTTAACGTTGAATAGAGAGAAGTAAAGTGCTCACCCGATTGCGTAACTTTTTGAATTCGATAGATCATATTTGACGACACAGCTGACGAAATTACTTGATTGCGTCATTCAGGTCATTGGGTACGCAGTCGTTTAACGAGTTAACGTGTGTGTGTGTTTACGATGGATTATTATAATATTATGAATGTGAATAACAGTTTTGGGATAAAAAACTGGAATGAAACTGGTGAGACTGCATTTTCAACTTCGTGTTGGGATATAAAACTGGAATGAAACTGGTAAGACTGCATTTTCAATTTCGTTAAAATGTCGAATGTATCGAATAATGCGATTGTTTGTTGAACAATTTATCGATTAAATTTAAGAAAAGTGTCAGTGAATTGTTCTGTAACTTTTCGAAGGAAATCGATGTTGAATTAAAATGGTTATTTCTTTGATGAATAAGTCGTTCCTTTGTCAGTCGATCAAAGAATGCCTATCCACAAAAAATTGTCTGCTTACATCAAGTGCTTTAAAATGAAAAAGATGGATGGCGATGAAGAAATGTGTCCAGAATTTTAACTCGTCATGGAAACAAATTAAACTTTAGAAAAAAAAACATGGTTATTACACAACTTCGGTGAGTAGAACAAGAACTAGTAGATGTTTAACCTTTTTATGTCAGTAAGTAAAAAGTGTGTAAAAAGAAGAGTTGTTTATAAACTTAAATTAACAATATCGGCGGGGATAAATGCTGAATGATGCTTCACGTAGGTGTGTACACATTTTGTAAATTTCAAAATGGCAGCCATTTTTGTTTTTGGTATTTTACAGTGGTGAAACAAAAATTGTAGTTTGAACAAAATCGTCTGTGTTCTACTTGTGTTTGTAACATTTGGAACGCTGATTAAATTTGAATCGAGGCGTATAGCGATATTTTGTCTCGTTAATCTTCTTTTGCGTGGAATTCTTAAGAACTATTTCGAGTTCCGTAAACGGGAAAGATCACAATGAATATTACTACGCAATTTTAGATTCAGTTAATTTAATGTGTTTTTGCATTTATTTTATCAATTAAAGACTAAATAATTGACGACTAAGAAAATTGATGGGATAAAGGCCAAGGCTCGCGCTCCCGGCGTTCTAAGCCTCGCAACATACACTTCTCTCTATTCAACGCTAACCTAGTATTATCTATATCCTTATATTTTGTTTCTTCACTTAAATTTATTACAGAACCAGCTTTTCGTACTTTTTTTCATTCAACTTATTACGACATTTATGACGTATCTCGTGTGACGTAATTTTTGTGACAAAACACACCGCTTTAAGCTAGACACTGTGGATTTAAGTGACAACAATTCGAACATTGTGGTTTATTTAATAGTAAACTATTTATTTTGAAAATATCGAACAAATCCAAAACGTATTTCGGATTGTGTGTTGGTAATGTATAATGGGAAACTTCAAGAGGAATAAAATAAATCACTCCGAGCAGTCATTCGATTTCGTAAAACGTTTCAAAAAGTGAAGTTTGAAATAAATGTAGATAAAGGGATGGAAAAGACAAAAAATGGAAGTGCAAATCGTTGTTATTTTATTATTATAAGCATTGTATTAAAGTTGTCATTGAGGTAGAAGTGTCGTTTACTAAATTTTGATGTTGGATGACTCCTGTTTAACGTAAAGCTCAAATAGTGTCATCAATCTAATCAACAGAACAGTTAAACTTTCAGTTGCAATCGATATTTTTTCATTATTTCAATTGTGTGCTACGTTTAATTATCTTTTTTTTTTAATTATTTCGTTGATTTGTGGCTTAATTTTATTAATCACCGTTGGAAAATACTGAATGAGGACGCCATTTTGTTCAGTTGAAGTCGCGCGATCTGATTCTTTCCTGATATAAAACATTTGCCCGCTTCAGCGGGCCAATATCATTTATATCATTATCAGCCCGCTAGATCTATACGAAATACGGCCAGCTCGCGACGTCATTTTGTTACTATTCATAGTAACACTATGTTATGTATTTAACTGGATTTTCGTCAAGAAGAGTTTCCTTTAAACAAAAAATACATTAAAAGCGCAAACTGTCGTCCTTGATAAGCCTGTGCGTACTGCACTGGCTAATATTGGACGACACTTTACGCACATACATTAAACCATCTTTTCACAGAGCGCGGCCCATATATAGATTACATATACAGTCATATGTTTGTTTAGATGTGCTCACCAACTGTGACTCAGACGGTTCTTACCAGTTTTTCCAGCTGTGCGACATTTATGACATGATACAAAACGGCCAACTGGATTACAAATAATTCCTCGTGACATTGCAATGCCAAAACCTTATTAGTCATCTATTAAAAACGTCAAATAGTGGTTGCTCCAATTAAGTCGCGTATTCGAATATGCAATTATACGGCTCTGTCTCTGTAGAAACATATTAAGAAAATATGGCAGGGGTGATTTACGATGGCGAGGAATCTATGGGGTCTGATTAATTGCTTCGTTTGTCAGGAGTCAAAGAATACTGTCACTTGTATAACGGGCAAGTCGATATTAAATTAAGGAGAGGCCAAATCTCTATTATGAATCACTAATTGGATTAAAATCTAAAAGAAATAGTTGACCCTCAATGGTCGTTTTGGAATATGTCATTACTATATGTAAACCGACAAACATACTGGTTGAGTAGGTTACAATATATTCAACATGTACTGTTGTGCATCATTTAAACATAGTCGTAACATCGATACGATAATTATGTATATATATATAGTGTTGGTTCAGACAATTGGTTTTTAGTATATGTATTTCGAGAAAAGCTACAGTGATTAATATATACGCTCGAACCCAATACAGATGTGTTACCCTGATTCACACCATATTTGGTCATTGAGAAGACGTGTAACGGATTTCTCTTTAACCCCAGGCAGACCGGAGCGGCGTTCGTGCGGTGCTCCCGCGGCGCTTCCACGGCGTTCACACTAAATAAAAAACGCCGATTTGATGTCGCCAGCAGCATCGTGGCAATGCTGTGGGAGCGTCGTGCCATCGCCTAGAACTCGCTGTCTTTGCGATGATTTCGAGCATTTTCAAAGACAGAGCCGTGGTTATTTTTTGCAAGGCGTGCTGATAGGAGCGCTGTTTCAAGCCGTTGAAACGATGAAGGGTCTTCTAGAGCGATGTGGGTGCTCCGTGTGGACGCTGTGCTAATGCTAAAAGGAGTCTGCTTCTTGCTGTTTATCAACTCCTTTCGCTCAACCCACAGTTAAATCAGTCAAGCCTTTGAATTCGTATTAGGCTGAGAACTAGGGCTATAAGTAAAATAAAAATGTGAACAGGGAAAATCAGGCTGCGGACCTGTCTGAAAAAAATGATTGTGATGAGGCTAGGTCAGAAGGCATAATAGAAAATCCGCTGATGGACAAATATTTGCCCTTGTTTTCGTTGATGCGCCTCGCTTTCCTGTCATGATGTTGGCGCGTCAAAAGCAGATGACATTATTGTGTGTAAAATTTAAATGCGGTTTTAAACAATGTTATTGACGCAAAAACCGCCGTGAGCAAGCCGCGCTGTGAGAACGCTCTGGCAGATGTTTAGAACGCCAAGCGAGCGCTGCGGCAATATCGTCCGGTGTATCGTATATTTTGCGCATGCGTCGACTTTGCTACATATGACTGGTTTAATCCTTGTCGGCCTTTTTTCCGATAGTGGTATTTTTATTTCAAAATTCTTATAACACGGTATGGAAAATGAAACGACATGGCGTTCAAGGGTTAATGAGCGGGTGGGTGGGTAGTAGCCCCCAAAATAAATAATTCGGCTAATTAAAAGTTAAATTTGCATCGTGCTTTAAGCCTACTGATATGAAAGTTAAGACATGATGTTTATGAATAAGAAGTAAGTCTGTTCAACAATTCCTTCGTAGTAATCAAGATATATGTTAACTAGTTATTGTACTTATGTACGCCAGATGTTTTCTGGTAACATAGATTTATCGAGATACAAATTGATCTTTTTTATTTTGTGGGACAATATATTCAACACATTTCATGTACCATGTAAGTGTTCGTGTGTCGTTTGAATAGATATGATTGCGGGAAATTAAAATGGAATATATTGTGCCACAAAAACAATAAAAACGAGCATTTTGTTCTCGTAAAATCTATGTTACCAGACCACATCTGGCATTGAAATGTTGGCTTTTGCTATAAGGAAAACTGATTTTTATGGGTTATTATTTTTTTTTACGGAATAGTTTACGAAAAATTCGTTGATTTTGAGTGTTAATGGGTCTTTTATTTTTTTGTAAGTAATTACATTTCTTTTTTCTTTCAGTAGTAACAATTTGAACCTGTCATTTCCAATTAATATTTTGCGAATGTTTCACTTAATATGAATTTAACTTTCTACGTAAAGCACATTTTTGGGTTATTTAAATGTTTGTCGGCCATTTTTTTCAAATTTGGATGTATGTGTGTATTTCGGAGTTTATGCGGTCCTGCCAGGCCTAAGGCTGCATTATGTGAGGACCCGGCGTGTGTCCCAGCACTTCTACCTTATTAATATTTGACTCACAAGAGGTGGGACGAATTTTGAATTATGGCTTCAATTTCCAGCCGTTTTATTTTAACTGAAAGGTATAGTTTTGTGTGGTGGAAGCCAGGAGGGCCGGGATGAAACCCAACCTGTCCAGTATGGTGACCACAAACCTAACTCGCATGCTTCCGGGAACGGGGTTTGAACCTAGACTCGCGAAATTTTGGACGAATTTTGAATTATAGCTGTATTTTTCAGCTGTGCAGTTTTTACTGAAAGTTATTCAATTTTGGTTAGGTCAGAGCAACGGATACAAATGTACCCCCACACATTTACCTGAAGCTTCGTCAAACACCATTGAAATAGTACGTGTGTTTTTTACAAGACATGTCCGACAAACAACCATTTCTAAGCTTTCTGAATTGCTAATTTACATTGTCAATCAAATCACGTGATTGAATATGTTATTAATTTATTATATACAACATACTGACCAGCTGATACATCGAATTCATTAATAAGTCGCATTCTGTGAAAACGGATTCAATACATTATCACGACATGGTTTGTTTCAGACGTAGGTACCACAGGAGAACTACTTCGGATCCATAACATCTCACGTTACTGTGGGGGCGTGTACGAGTGCGAGGCGAGCAACAACATAGCCCCGCCCTCTCGCAAGGTCATGCACATTCAGGTCGAATGTAGGTGACCTATAAAAGGTTGATACGTTTGAACCATGTAGCATAATACTTAATTATACAATTAACTTTTAATGAAGCATTTACTTGCCAATCTTCGTTACATGGAAACAACATGTAAATAAGGACAAAGTATGTGATAAAAGAACGAATACCGGTAGTGCATCTGTTTACTTCGTGTCCTCGTCAACTCCTTTACTATATGCATGTAGTTATCTGTCTTCTCTGTATGATAAGGACCTGATGAAAACAATTAAGACCATTACAGCTATAAATCTTAAACTGTATACAGTCGTATAAATTAGTCAAGTTTTAATTGAATCCATGTTAAACTCGGTGCACAAATATCAGCACAAGGCGCTTCTAAATGGGGGGTTTTGTGTCCCTAGGGTATTTTTTATATGTTTCTTTTTGAATCATGAATGTCCTATTGTACATAATTAAATGCTCTGACGGTTATTTTAAATACATATCTGAAAACAATTATCGTATAAATCATATAATTAAATAATAACAAACAACGAAAATAATTAAATAATTACAAACAGTAGAACTGTTATAAAGGCTTTATTCTTTCTGAGAGTTTCCTTCCTGGTAATGGCTCTGAGGTAGACATATTTCTTAAATATTCCTAAAACGTATCATAGATGTTCTCTGTAAAATTCCAATAACACGGTGTTTTATCCCCCCCCCCCAAGTTGCACCGGAAGTACGCTTCAAGACTCCGCGCCGCATCAGTCAGGAAGTGGGCAAGGAGGCGCTACTCGAGTGTTCCGTGGCAGCCTTCCCGCAAATGGACCAAGAACGGGGATGAGGTAAGCCATGAGCAGCGTTCGTGTGTTGTTGTTGTTTTTTTTATCTAATAATTGCTACAAAAAGTATATCTTAAGCAAGGAAGGTGCTTACAAATGCATTCGGTGTTCTCGCAAACCGTCTCCAGATCCTTTTCACTACCATGGAGCATCACGCGGAGACAGAGAAACTCGTCATCAAGGCCTTCATATTGGTGCACAATCTCATGCTGACAATGTCCCCAATCCTGCAATACCATCTATTGACAGGGATGACTTCAACAAGATGCCAGGTGCCAGGCAGAACCAGAACTGGGTGGATATTGTCGTAGTGCAGACTCCTAACAGTCAGTTCTTCAAGAGAAGGAAAACTACAGCGAATCCATATCAAACATTGGTGCAACTCCCTCACAGAATTATGAAGAATGACATGCTGTTGACGGAGACTTCTCACGTGCATTACACACAGACTGATTGAGAACATCTATATCATGCAGCACGCTGTTAACGACTTTTTGCATGCATTATTTTGATTCTCTTAGTTGTGCTAAGATTTTTTCCATGTTAATGTCAATGATATACGCATCAATCTTGCTTTGTGTGATTGAACTCAAATATATCTCGATTGTTGTACTATGAACATGCCTATGTTCCGCTCAGACAGTGTTCTTAGTTACTAGCTGTCGATTAATCATGTAAAATATTTGCCGATTTCTTTAAAACTACTATATATACAATAGGCTGCACTGTTATTGAAGGCTTCTTCCTTACAGAAGAAATCGCATGTATTACAATTTCATGTCCAAACGTGTTCGATGAGATTTAACTCCGTTTCACGACATCTACCAGTTGATTGGCACGGACGAGTCTCGATGGAAGTACCGGACTGAGGTCTACCAAGAGGACACATTTACCATCGCGCTTTACCTGAGGATTCTCAATCTGGAGAAGGAAGATTTCGGAACGTACTCCTGTGAGGCATTAAATTCTCTCGGGAGCGACACGGACACTATACTATTATATGGTAGGTAGGGATCGGTAAGGGCGATATAATAGAAAGTTAAAAAAAATGCGGATGTTATATCTCTGTCTCATATAAAGCCGAAAATCAATAAACGATTCATGCCATATTAGGAACTCAATTCATAGGTATTTAGTGTCTAGAAGCACCAAGGTCATAGTTTTAAAAGTGTTTTTCTCGTAAAATGCATACTAACGCTCATGTTCCAAACTCATTTTAAATTAATTGCGATTTGTAAAACCAGTATTAAAGATTTATATTAAGATATTTCCCAGGGAAATTCGTTGAGTTTTAAAATGTTTAAGGAAAGTGTTAACAACACTATTTAGTTTGCCATAATATTTCATTATTATGACATATGAGCCGCGTCATGCAAAAATACGCGCGATTGCTTCGCTTGTCCGTTATTGCATGAGATTCAATTTTGGATGACGCGGCTCATAAAATGGCAACCGGTAAAATATCATGTGTTATTTACAGTAATAGATACGTGTCATTTTTTGATAAAAGCATTTGGCGTGTATCAATAAAATATTGTATAGGTATTAAGTTATATTATTGTCAACTAAATTATAATTTATTTGATTGAATTTCATAGTTTAATGTCTTCAGAAGTTTCATAGCTGCAATAAACAAAAATCATATCCGAAATGAAATAATAAATCTCAATTAAACTTAAAAGATCTTCACACATTTTCACTTGGCACTTCGATTTACGTGAGAAAATATCCCAAATATATATTTATTGTTTAGATTTCAAAGTGTAACGGAACTGTCAATGTATACTGTTATATTCCCATATGCAAACATGGGTTCTTTAAATATCAATTTCCGAGACAGCTCAACGCTTTTGGCGCTTGCTTTGCCGACGAGAGTTGTGAAAATTACCGAGTTATAACTTGATAAAAGTGTCTGAATAGAGCCTTAAAAGTAGCGAAATTAACACTGAGACTAAATACTTTGAAGAATGCATTTTAATTCGATGACTCTTTAAGACAAATTGTTCAACAACAGTGTATGGCTTACGTTAACGGGTTTATCGCGCGCATTCTGTCGTTTCGATGCTGTTTCCCGTCCCTGTTTTAAGATAGGCGCTTCAACATTATTCGACGTTAAAATGAGTCAGTTCATGGATCGCATTGTTACCTCGTTTATAGCGAATGCCTTCAGGAAACAAATACACACAAACAACATTTACGCAAACTTATGCTCTTGTATGTCTGAAAAACACTGATGTTGAAATCGGATTATGGTACAAACATGAATAAAATGATATTTTTTGTTAATGGTACTTCTATCAATGTATTTATATCGGTTTGCATTAAGTCTATTTCATGAGTAATTTCAAGTAAACTTTTTAAATTTTCAAAGTAAAGAATGTTATAAGTAACAAAACTATACTGGATACAAACAATATCGGTGTATGTATAAGTATTAGGATGTTCACGAAAACTTTTGTTACATAATAAAACACAGTAACCCATACATTTTGTAAAAAAAAAATGCTATTTAGATTATGATATTCGATATATACAAAATGACAGCGCAAAAGTCCCGTACAAGTCCCGTACTTCGACACAGTTGACATATATGGTCATCTAAAGTGAGTATTCCGAGATCGAATATTGACTTTCTGCCATGTCTTTCGCGATAAGCGAAATTTGTCATACGCTCCGTACAATCACACGTGGATTATTAGCATCGCCCGTTTCCATAACTATTCATATCCTGTCACATCCTATAGACCAACGGGACCAAACGGTGCATAAACAACAAGTCGAAGCAAGGCGTGAGTGTGCGATATTTGACATATGGCGGCCGTCGACGTTTTACTCCTGATATAATATGTATGGTTTCTTATTAGCATCCCTCGAAAACGAGATTAAAGCCTGAGCGACTATAAAGACTTTGTATTAGAGAGGCATCTATCGTTCTCCATTCTTTCGATGTTGGTGTTGTGTTTTCCAAACAGGAAAACTAAAGTGTCCTGATTTCTCAGTGTACGTTGAAATTTAAATTTACAAATATTTAAATCCAAATAATCATGCACATTTTGTTTAAGGAAGTGCTTGTTCGATTGGGAAATTTGTAAATCTATCATTTTTATAATGATCATTGCAATTTGCAATTTATACTAATTTCATTTTTTATTTTCATCAGTTTTCGATCCTTTAAATTAGTCAATAGTATTTCCTTGCAACTGTGTGTACTTTCCTTCTCTTTTATAAATCTGGATGCCTGAAAGGCCTGGTCTGATTTTTTTAACTTGTTCTGCAACTATATATGTATTACAATCTAAACAGCATAACTCATTAATCTATTGCTATTTTACTGAAGTAATTATACCACGCAATATATTTTTGTGCCTACTACATTATTATATAAGAATAACAAATGTTAAAATTAAAACCAAAAACGTTAAAAACAAAAGCATCGCGATAAATTATCATTCATCCAACATCATTCTTACCCCCAGAATACGTGAAGCCGACGACACCGCCGTCGACGACGCGGATGACTCTCCGGTCGCTTGATCTCGCGATTCCTCGTGGGGGTACAAGAGATCAGAACTGGCATGTGACCCGAACGGAAATCAATACGGGTGAGCGACCACACGCCGTGAGTGGAACTTCGCAAATATCCGGTGGGTAGAGAAGTCGAGATCCTCTTTTATATGATTTGTTGGTATGATTTCTAGTGGTCTTCTTGTTTTTTGCTTTTGCTTTGTAGAAGCTTTGACTCATGCCATAGAAATGGCTATATTTTAGTTACATGCATTCCAAATCAATCCGGCAGGAAACATATGAATTCTTTCGGATTTATTTTTCAAATAAATTTGTATGAACGAATGATATGTCAAAATATTTAAACCAAATTTTGAGAGTAAAGTTCTTCCAAAACAAGCAACCGTTTGTATCTAATTTCATATGTTGTCTTATATGTCTCTTTTCAGGGTACGTTGGGGCCAGTGATAGTTACCGTCCGTCAAATGGCGCCAAATATCTACACCATACGACATTTTATGGACACATGGAGACAACATTTGCGTTAGCGATCGTTAAGTACGCTTTTTATTTATGCAGCGTCATTTCATGAGCTTGCATACGTTTTTTTTTAAAGCGCTCTTATGTAATTGAGGTCACGTGGATACTTGCAGTATTTCAAACGGACGCTTGCAGTTAGTTAAATGTAATACGATTCCTCAGATGAACAATAGCTCGTGGATAAAAAAAACAAGTATAATCTGAGAGCAGCGGATCCCAAATCGATTCGTTCTATTATGCAAGTTTTTGAACCAATGCTGTGAACGTATGCGATTTTTTTTATCTAAAACTTAACTAACGTGCATTATCAGTAAATAAATCACATAACTTTAAATGACTAGTGCAGAATGTGTTGCGCTGATATGCTTGCTGGGAGGACATGATACAAAATATATGTTGCCAAAGAATATTCTTTTTAAAAAAAGTGTCATCGACTTCCTTTTTAAATCATTGAACTGTTGTTCCAAATTAACAACAATTGTGTGCACTCTATCAAAGATACAATAATATTATATGATTAGGTAAAAAGTTTAAATATACTAAATGCATGTATATTGAAACTGTGTGTATCGTAAATATCAAAATCTACACTGAAATACAAAAGAAATAAGTCGATGCTTGTGTAAATATTGCATGTATTTAAAGCATGATCACTGTATATAATTCTTTATATATGACATTCACAAGTTTAAAGGTTGTAAAAAAAACAGTATCCACGTCGTGTATTCCAAGTGTATATGCCAAGTAGGTTAGAATGTAAGATGTGAGTTGGGATTGAATGCTAAGCCAATCGATTTGGCACACAAACCCTTGAAACTAGTTTTTGTTACATTCTGCAGATTGATGCGCGTTTCATTTCGTATTGTCGAAGCATGTTTTCTAGAGAATATCTTGCGAATATTGCTGTGTTTACTCGAAATATTTAAAGATTTACAAAAGAATATGTATATTTAAAAGGATGGTATTGTTATAGTTATTCTTGAAATGGAAGCTATTTAAATTAGTTACTCTTTTTCGATTGTAAGATTGGTCTTAAAGTTGTATTATTATTGTGTCTTTATGTTTTTTTTTATATAATTTTGTGTTGTAGTTATAAATCAATCCATCAATCAATCAATCTGAATAATCAAGATAGTGTTTTCTCTACAAATAACCATGTTGTTTAAATGGTAGGTGTATGTGTTACATGAAGTGACCGGGATAATAATACCTTTATATTGTTTAAACCCTTTAGTTGGTTTATTATGTAAAGATTCTTATGTATGACATACGTTAAGAATTGAGTACTTTTGTGGACATGTGCGCTAAACCAGTTTAGCAAACAACTGGCACTAGTGTTTTGTTTTTACTGATAATCTGCAGATGTACCAATTTGTTTAATTGTTTGTATAACTTTGCACACCTATTCAGCATTTCTTATTTGCAAGCATTATGTGTATGTAAATTTATGTCTTGTCGTAAAATACTATAGTAAATGGTTGATAATGAATTATTTTGCACATGTAATAATAATTAATGAAATTAAATTTTTAATACCATTCATTATTAAATATAATCACAATAAATTATAAACATGTATAATAACTCTGCATTGCGCCAATTGATGACTTGAACACAGAAAGAATACTTATTTAATATTCAAAATGTTTGACACAAAACATGAATGTTAAATTACTGAACTGCAGATCAAATACAAAGCAAAAGTGCAGATGCAACGCCTCTTTTTGGTATACCCTGAAGGAAAGGAAACAGTAAATAGATATCGTAGATAACATATCTTTATTTGAATACCGAAACCAGAAACAAAAGACTTGGTCGACTTGAAAGCTTAATATAAAGCTACAAAATGACAATGACCATAGAGATAATGTCAAACATAAATTCGTATTTAATAATAATATATTTGCTCATGCTCCAATGAACCGTGCTGTGTGTTATTTTGATAGTCCTTCAGATAGGTCCCTAAATTCTTGACATGTGGTTTCGTGCCCTCCCTATTATCGAAGGAAACCAGTGGTAAATAAAAATCATACTTACAAAGCTGGAATATGCAGCTAAAGGTCTGAGTTAAGTCCCAACATTGATGATGAACAGTTGAACAGATAGTTAAATGTTTTCACCAAGAGAACTGGAGTCTCGGAATACATTAAAGTGTCAAAACTTCAGACGAATAAACAACAAACCTGTCTAGCAATGTGTCCTCTGCAACAAATCCATCAATATAATCAGGCGCTTTGTCTAAGTCAGCGTCCCGATGAACGACAGAGGTAGTAAGACGACTTCAAATAAAGGTCTTTTTATTGAAAGTGTAAGACATTCTTGGACTATTTCGATAATAAATGAATTGCAAATGGTTCTCTATTTCCTTCCGAACATTCGCAATCGAATTTTGCGCTCTCAATGTTCATCAAATGTGAAAGATATGTATAGCATGTTCATGAATATGTCAGAGAAAATACTACAACAAACATACATTACCCAGACTAGACCATTAAAATCCCCTTTTTTGGAAATAGTAACATATCCAAACTTAAGAAACGCTGAGAAGTAGTCGGGTGATTCTGTTTTTGTTATATTCTATTATGGTATAGAAACATCAGAATAGAAATGTGTGTTATTATCCTCTAATCGCTCATAATTATAAATATAGAGAAAAAGAGCCTATGCAGTACAGAACCATTAAACATAACAATTATATAAGCTGTGATCACCGAGCATTGGGGGGGGGGGGTAATCCTTTAAATGGTGCGCACTTAGCCCAGAATGAATAACATACACGTGTAAATAAACTTCATAAACAAACTTGTAATTCATATTACAAAGCAATAAAATATAAAATACATGCTTGTTTAATCATGCTGTTGTTGTTCTTTAATAATTTAGTCTAACCTGTATTAAGCAGCAAGTCAAGGGAAGTGGTCAAAGGCAGGTTACCACTTTTTAGATGGTTGGTCAGCTGATAGTATCATAATCATTCGAAAAAACAAACACCAGACTCAAATACGATAATAGTATTTTAATGCAAATTCCTCAGTTGATAATGCATGTATTGACTAAAATCACTCGTCTGCGTTAGTAGTCTTGTTTATACATTACGCGACCTGAGGTAGGCAGAGACATACGGACATTTTCTCTGGATTTCATTGCTATTACAAAATTACAAAATTATCAACAATGCTGTAAACACTCCAGAGGAGGCCAATGTCCCACACCAATAAGTAGTATCACCAAAGGTCTTTATTATTTAACTGATCTAATTAAGTAAATAACTATTTGTGAAAGCAATTTGGACATTTAAAAGAAAGTATAGTCGCAGATAAGCATTAGCGTATTCAGTCCGCACAAGATAATCAGGGACGACACTTTCCGCTGTTATTGAAATTTTTCGCTTAAAGGACGTCTCTACTGAACGCAAACCCAGTCTAGACGGAAAGTGTCGTCCCTGACACTATATGCACAGCTTTCCCAGATCGCGGCTCATTGAACAACTGAAATGTTTTCGAATTGTTCACGTTTCAGTATAACTTGCCAAAACGCAAATGATCTGTCTGGTAATACACCTGCTGAAAGATCAAGAATACATTTTACTGCACCGGCTCCATTTAAATCATGATCTGCGAGCGCTTAAGCAGCTGCATAGAAAATATGAAACGCTAAAAAAATCATGTCTTCGGTATTTGAATATCAAAACAGTTTTTATTTTTGCGAACAGCTTTTATCTTATAACATTTATGCGTATTCCCCCAACGTGCGCGCAATTTCAGACTCGTAAAAGTGGTTGCAATTTGATTTCAACAGAAACAGGTCCTCCCGCTGTTTTATGACTTGTTCATTGCAGGAATCCATTAGAATCCCTGCGACTTTATTTCGTCGCATGATATGGATTTTGATGTTTTTGAAGCATATTTCGTTCTCCATACACACGAAGCGGACATTTAAATTATAGGCAATATGAAAAACCTGTTTCTTTGCGAACCAAAAGGGGTAATTAGCCAAATAATGACAGGACAATAACTGTCGGAGCGGTGCAGATCCAAATGCCGTATTCACCAGCATAAATAGTATAAATTTAACACACAATATAGGGTCATCGCCAACGATTTAGTGCCATTGTAATCGCCAGTTAAAATGCAGTCTTCATACCCCAAAATAATGACATTATTCCCCACACAGAAGTGCTCCAACCATACAAACTATGAAAATTGGTCGATTTGAAACACACAATAGTGTTACTATCTCTGTACCACAATATTACGTTCTAGTCACCAAAACTTTATATTATACTGTATTGGCATTTTTTCTATTTAAATTAATAAAACACTACGTGGTGAGTAAATGTTTTTCAAATATGCAACTACAGAAACTTATTAATTTGGGATAAACACCATGTTGTGGGTAAAATAAACATTAATTAGTATGGCCACGTTCGTTTTCGAAGAAAATAATTACACTGTGCGAGAAAAATTACCGTTATGTGTGTGAGAGAATATGACACTGAGTTCATTCTTAAGACTGCATGATAGTGAAGAAAGATGGCACTTAATTTGTGATCGATATATCTATGTATATCTGTGTCGGATCGAAAAGATGACACTATTTGTGGTCAAGATCGCAACAGTTTTGTGGGAGATGATAACACTACGTTTGTGGAACAATACACCGCAATATGAAACATTTTTAAGGACAATGTCAACAAAGGATAAACATAAAGGCTCATATATTTTAGTGCATTATGGCATTAGTTTGTAAAATAAGCATACTTTAAGGCAAGACGAACTCGCCTAGAATGGCATGAATAAAGTCTGTGACCACATCTTAGGGAAGTTTCAACATAGCCTCAACAGAAACACGAAAGTAGTGTGGTACCATGTGACACTTGTTTGTAACATAGTGCACACTTTAGAGCGAGATGAACTCTCTTAGAATGACATGATTCAATTGTATAAGATAAGCGTTATTTGATGCCTGCCAACAGTTTTACTCTTCATGCGTTTAAATTCCGTTTTACCTCTCATTGAGCCGCATCAAGCTCAAATTGCTCTTACACCACATGCGGCCAGCAAAGCTCCAGCCCAGCTGGAGACTACAAAATATAGCGTGACTTAAAAGCGGACAAGGTAGCTCCTGATCAAACTGTGTAGATGCGCAGGCTGATCTAAAACTACCGTAAACGCGTGTGGCATAAGACTTATTTTTGCTTTATAACGCTTTATGAAGCTCAAAAACACACTTTATTTATTTGAAGAAAAGCAAACGTTAACCGATGGTATTATATGCGCTTTGATTTACATTATTTTTTTGCTCGAGTTTATTGCCGAACTTTTGTCAAACTAAAACAACACACATAATCACATTTTGTTATCATATAATTGCGTTATACATATATATGTAGATAACCTTTATTTGTTGATAATGTTATAGCTCAATGTGTTGTTATATAATGATACAGTTTTGTTCAAAAGCACCCATCACGTCATAATAAAATAAGAGATATACCAAGTGTACACGAAATGCAAATACGATCCTTAACATAAAGGTGTGTATGATTCCTGAGTTTCATATATGATTCAATTTGTAAAATGTTTAACTTAAATGTCATTCGTGTGTTCAGGTACTCATTTACTTTTCAAACATATGGATACTACTGAACACTTGTTCATGGTTCCAGTGTTATATTGAATTATAATCAGTTCATGGCAAAAGTTTGTAATGTAATAGATTATTGTATGTTTTCTTTTGTCTTCCTGATATTCAGCCTTATAGTTGATCATTTATCCAAATTCTTTGTGAAAGTGTTCAAAACGACGAAATTACTAGAATTTCATTTTAAAGTCTGCAATGTTGTTTTAAGATAATGCAACGTTGTCAGAACTTAACACAGAAATGCTAAAATCATCTGAGTGAAGAAACACTATCGTATTTGCTTTCTAATATTCAAACATCAAATGTAAATAGTGTAATTTCGGTGCAAGAAAAGACTTCCAATGCCCGCGTACCAATTGTCTTCCTTTCGGTATTATTTATGACGAATGGATAATGAAATATGAAAATACACAGTTCAAAAATAGAATATTTAGTGAAGGTAAACACAATTTATTAGCTAATATATACTAAAATGTGGGTATATAAAGCATCATACTCAATTATACAATTGTTGTTTAAATGAAATATTTAACTTACTTTGTATTTCTAAATGTTGACATGTGTTATAAGCCTTCAATGCATGACCATTCAGAGGCTGTGACCCCAGCTTTAATAATTTAACTGGTGTTTTGTTGTATGAATCTCCTTATGTATGTGTGTGTATATACATGTTTCGAAGTTTATGAAGGACTCCCGCGCCTTTGGCTGCATTATGTCAGGACTCGGAGTAGTTCCGTCACTCCTACCTAATTAACTATTTGAAACACGAAAATAGTGACGAAAAATGGAATTGAATTATAGCTTCAATTTCCAGCTATTTGTTTTTTTACTGAAAGATATTTTTAATTTTGGTGGGGTCTTGTATTGTGGGGGGAAGCCGGACGACCCGGAAAAAAAACCAACCTGTTCGGTTTGGTGACCATCAATCAAACTAACATGGTTCCGGGAACGGGGATTAAACCCGGTCGCCTTGGTGATAAGAGCTTGTTCCAACCACTGCGCTAATCGGAAGGCCATAACTCAAACAGTAACACTTCTGATAAGGTTTCTGAAGTTTCATTTGAACAATATTTATCAAGAGGGTACAGTGAGGTTTACCTGTTAAACTCTTTGAATGAAATTTTGCCCATATAACAAGAGCTGTTCCAAGAAGCTGGACTATTCTTTCGCTTTGATAGTATATGTTCATTTTCTGTCAGTTACCTGACATATTGACCACACAAACATATTCGATGGTGAAAAATATAGAATTTATATTGTCTTTATAAACTAAAATCTTACGATTTATAAATTAAAACAATAAATGTGACCATGCTAGGAAAATAGATGATCAACGTTTAATCAATTAATTTAGCTGAATGTTATTAACTTTGAAAGCAAGGTCTGCATCTAAATAACGTACGCACAATACTTCCAGCCGAATTAAAGATATTGAGCGGAAACCATAACTTTCTTTTTGGTAACAATAACCTTGACCCAACTGGCCAAAAATGAAAGAGATGGAACTATTTAACAATTTAAATACGTAACTATTGCTGCATGAGTTGACAAGTGATAATAAGTGTCTGTTTCTTATATTAACTTGAATCAAGTTATGTCAATTTTATATTACTACTGTATTGCTATTAATATAGCGGCTGGAAAGCATGCAGCATCATGAGAATGAAATTTAATTCGGTATATTTATTCAATCATTTATTTAAAATGAGTCTGTAATTCAGTATTATTATCTAGCCGACCATCTAAACGAAATAAAATTGCGATAGAATTGTAATTTCGGAAACACATACGTATTTAAACGGGTTTTAGACAGTTCTTATGAAACTAATACTAATATATATGTTATACTGATATTAATCAAGTAAACGCTTATTACGATATTTGACAACATATCGTCATGCCATGCATTATGTGAACGTCAAATCAGTTAAATAGATCACAATACTTTTTCACTTATATATCATAGGTGTGCACTGTTGTAGTCAATACTATTGTGAATGGTATAATTGAGTTATTTGTGTATCAACAGTTCCAATGTGGTTTCCACTTATGCTGTGTTGTTGTATATTGTCAGTTTCATTATTTCTATGTTATAATAATCCAAATACGATTTCTTGGCTAAACAATTATATTGTTGCCAGCAAATATTTTTCAACTCAAAGAAAGCACATAAAACAAGACGATCATAATAATTTCTGTGTAGCTCAGTCGTTTCGGTGGTATAATTACGGTCTACCAATGAACAAGTAGCCAATAATGATATACATCGACAATAAGATATGGAGTTTGTCTGTGACGGTGCGCTATTTCTATTCTGGGTGAAATCCTCGGTGCGTAAGTGTATATTTTACCAAACATTGGATACGCTAATGCAATAATGGTCATGGTTTCAAGGGAAAGTACCAAAACATAACATTTTAAAAGCATGAAACGTGTAATGTGATTCTGGTTTTTATTCTTACATATATATTTTTAATTAAGAAGGATCAGATTTACTTTTGCAAGTCACTCTTGTTAGAATCGCATAAAATTGTAGATTCATAATTAATTACATTTCACAAAATCCGTAAAGACCTTCATAGTTAAGTATGTTACTGTTTATATACTAAATGCGCACATTTTTTTTGGATAAATATAACCTGAATCAAAAGGCATTCTTTTGAAAATCAAGTTCCATATAATAACCATACATGTGTGAGAATGTCTACGTGTAATATACGTAATTGCCCATCAATTCGCCATTATGAGTCTTTTGCTCTAAACGAAAGGTCAAATGGTTAAAACACCCCATGCATTATTAATATGTACTTAAGATCTCTCATCAGTGCAAAAACTTCCCTTTGCTTTGATTTGTGTAACGTGTATGTGTGGATCGATCTCACATGGTGCACGCTCATTATCGTTTATTTATGCTGCCACTATGTGATGTATTGAGTACCATATAAAGCCATACAGGGCTCACAAGAATGTTTGACTTGCTACTGACCTATGACGCTCGGAAGCACGCATATTGATAATTGCCTCATGTTCTTCCGTCAACAAACAAACGTTTATTTTAAAACCAAATGCTGGGTATTTGATCCGTATTTGCATTTGATAGCCAAACAAATCACTTAAGTCCATTTTTTTTATAGACATATGCTACTATTTCACAATAAAAAAACAAATACTACTGCATGTACACATAATGCGAATTACGATAAAACAAGTTTGTCGATTTAAAAAAAATCATTATGTATTATATAAACACGCTGTTTGTATATCATCCATGAATCATTGTTGCAGAAAATGTAGAAGAATAATCACTGTCTTCCATACGAAATTCAGCGGTAGTTTGCACCCAGACAATGTCAACCATGGACATCACGACCTTGACCTGCATTAATACGCACAGGTGCGTTCTGTCTATCTCAAAGTGAATAGAAAACATTCGCTACTTGCCGTTGTGAAGAATCACAAAGGGAAACATTTTCTTATTAATATTGCAAGAGTGTACGGCAAAAGTGTATAGACCGGCAACCGAGGCGGTAAACCTTCCTGTTCGATTGTCATAGTTTTGTCCTTCGTTGACTTCCACTTCTGCAAACATTACATCTGTATCTTTGCTGAATGCTGTGAAAGAGGATGCGAGTCTGGCACGAAACTGGAGCTCTCCTTAAATAACAATGCTTATACGGTTTATGTTGGTGGAACCGGTTCATACTTACATAATTTCAAAGGCGCTTCGATTCTTACGTTTTTATATAATTAGTTTTTAATTACATGTTTTTAGAATTACATATACATGAAAGTGACTCGGTTTGATAGTTTTCATATATTAGATTGTATGTTTGAACAAATGCATACAGTTTTGTATATGAAAACCACGCATTTTGAATGTAAAATGTTGAAGAAAATATATATTTTGTGTAAAATTACAAACAACCTTTTTCATTGTTATTATAAAAAAGTATTAAAGATATCTTTCATGGCAAATCTTGCTATGTTAACTAAATTGTATGTTTTGCGATATATTGCTGAACGAAATGTGAACTGACATTTAAGCATACAAATGATAAGTATTTGTTTATTGCACGAATATATCACCAATACACAATGAAAGCGTTTTAGTTTTTATCGAACTTGAAACACATGGTCTAACAAAAAAGTGCCTGAAGATAACTTTTTTGTAATTCATGATGTTTTACATTGTACTAAGTAAGCGATTCAATATTACCTTTAATAAGATAAAACCGTCCCTCCATATCTTTGAGTGTCCGTCTCGATTCAGTAAGGCTATGCAACAGAGATTCAGACACGCTAGTTAGTGCTGATTTTATGCCATCTCCCAATATTGCTTCCATTAAAATCTGCTTACGGTCAACTCTGCCCTCCATGTCTTTGATCGCCCGTCCCGATTCAGTCTGGAAGTGAGATAGATATTGAGACACGTTTGTCAGCGTCATTTTAATTACATCGTTAAGTGTTGCTTCCATTAAAATATGCTTACGGTCAACACTACCCTCCATTTCTTCGATCGCCCGTCTCGAGTCAGTAAGGATGTGATACAGAGATTCAGACACGTTTGTTAGCGCTGTTTTAAGGACATCGTTCAATGATGCTTCCATTAACATCTGCTTGCGTTCCATTGATTCAATAACAGTGTTAACATTATCGTTTTCATATTGAAGTTTCTTTTTAATTCATTAACAACATTTGTATTAGTTCCCTGTATGTCTTTAAGCGTTTGTTCAATTGCCAGCTCATTGCGGATAACTCGCTCCAGCAACATCTCTTCATAAGGATGTCTCAGGCATTGAGGGCATGAGGGCTCCGCTGCCAATGCAATTACGGCAAGATTCAATACATACAGAACAACTTTTATTTCTTTCTTCATGTTAGCTCCAGCAGGTTTAAAATGGCTGATAGTTCTTTCTTTTAACGCAGTTCCTTCGACACTCTTAGCAACGAGCGAATATTGCGTACAACTGATCGTTGATATTTTTTTTGTCAACAGGAACTACGAGGCCACTGAAATAAAATTATTGTATTGCGGTAAAGCATATAGTGCAAATAAACGTTGCATCGCTTTTTCAAGCAATATTCCAGAGTGATAGGAAAGGTCATAGTCATCAAACATTGTGCATACATATATGCATGTTTCATCAATACAGTGTCGATTCATATTTAAACGTTTAAAGTTTGAAAATGTATACATAGCATATAAGCTATGTTGTATGTTTTTGGATAAAGAACTTCCGTAGAAATCACCAGAAAACAAACGTGTGTTATCATCCAATCTTATATAATAGAAGTGAACAACTGTCGTTAAAATATATTACATGCAACATCGTTAAACTAAGCATAAACTCATTCAAACGAAAGGAACCATTTAAAAGGGTAAATGCGGTTTGTCTTATTCGCGGTATCAGTAACTGTGATATCACAGCTTGGTAGAACTTAACCTGATAACAAGTATCGTGCGTATGAATTAAATATTAGATGTACAACACAATCTGAATATATTGTAATTTAATGTATCACATTCTTAAATATAAAACTCAACCTGCTTTGTAGTTGACACATTCATAGTATTGCTAATTACACGATTATTTTCTTGAAGACTAAATTCTTGTTCGTGTACCTGGAAACTATTACGTCCATTAGCTTGTCCTAGTCCAAGAGCGGTAAGTAAGCATAGTCAACTGCGTTCTCACGTGCGTTTGATGTGGCATTTCACGTTAGCAAATTTGTTTCGTTTCGACATATTGTTAAAATGCGACTTTGAAAGAGCTTGGTTTTGCATTTCAGAGAAGTCATGTTTTTGTTTTGGAACTAATATCAAACAAGACATGTAAATGTTATCAACATTCAAATATGGCATATGGCATTAAGCAGCTGAATGTTTATTTCTCTCTAGTTTAATACTATATAAGTATTAAATGATTTTAAAGCAGTTTTTTATTTCGATGAACAGACATACATAAAAGCCATGATACAATTAGATATCCAACTTTCTTTAAGTTATTGGGTGAATTTTTTAGGTATCTGTAATTTTCATTAAATAAATCACCGTTGAAAGATGGGAAGTGTTATAATTCCAATCATTACTTTCGTTAGTATCAGAAGTAAATCAAGACACCTGAATCCGCCTCTAACACTTCATTTCCAAAGTGGAGTAACCAAAGACGCTCTTTTATCAGATTGACGAACGTTTGACCTCGAAGAGCTGTTTAAAATAGAGCGCGGCTTCCTGAAAGTGCTCATTACCGTTTGTTTGCAGAACCATTGAAATATGACTTCCTTGATCATTATATTGAAGACAGATTAAAGCACGAACGTTTTCCTAGTTAATACACTCAGATATGTTCATTTGATGTTGGGTACATACCGAATATAACTTTTCATGAATAGAATAGTACAACCTCAAAGCTAATGTCCCGTTGGATTATCATTTAATATATTCTTTGAAACCAATGCAATCGTTATTAGAAAAATGGTGATTGTTAAGATGATGATAAGGATTATGATGATGATGATGATGACGATCGAATGTTTAGAATACAAATATTAGGTCAAAACCACATTGGAGGTGTTGGTATTTCCGCATATTATTTTATGTATTCTTGTCTGTTTGGAATTAACAAATTCCAATTCCTTCCAACTTAAATGCGCTTTGAATCATTTATTCTTATGTGCCATCGATATGTTTGTGTTGAATAATAGATAGGCTGTTAGGTAGACTAATGTTTTATTGATGCCTAAAAACATGATCATAAAATTGCATGAGATTTCGCTTTTAACTAGTGCATGAATAAAAGTCGCTTGTTTCATTCTTAAGTATAATGCTTATGTTTTGCTCAGCACTTGTTGACGCCGATATCGTTTCATATGCGAGGTTATTTGTTTATAATCCTCTAGATTTACTTACACTTCCGTTGATTTATTTGACATATTGGCTGAGGTTGAATCAGGAGTTTATCCAATTAGATAAAACAGCAAGGTTTGATATTCAATGCACTGACGTCAACACGTGCCTCAAAACAGGAAAAAACTATATATTATACTTGAATGCTCTGTTTAAAGATATATAACCACTGGTTTCACCGGTTTAAGATATTGTCATTAATGTGTTCATGTACTTGTAAAAGGAAATTCGTGCAGCTACGAATATGTGCTGGTTGCTTAGCTAAGCGCATGTTAGATTAAAAATCGCGACCATATAAACATATATTTAAAGTGAATCTTATTACTTAAACGTTGTCATTCTTTTGAAATGCATTTTAAGAATTAAGCATAACACTTTTTTATGGGAAATTGCATCGATACTAGCTATGATAAATGCCAAAAAAGATTCTGTCATTTATAAGGAATAACGAAAAATAACTAATGAATAAATATTTAAGATTCGAAACGGTGATATCTAGAATATGACGATTGCAGTAGATTATAAATGGTTTATTACTTTCTTCCTACACTTTTGAATCGTGCCATATTTTATAAACTTAAGTTCATAAGGAAGATTGACATATTTATATAGTTCTGAAAGCATTGCGCAAATCTCTGATAAGCGTTTAGTAAGCAATCAATTTTGCTCTTAGCTGACTGGGCATTTGGTGTTATTCGACGACTGTACGGGAGAAAATGCGATAGATTAATTCGTTCCATATTGTTTTATTGAAAAGACGACTATTTGGGAATGTCTTTTTCAAGTACAACATTTTGGCAACAAAAAAATAAATAAAAATAAAAGGGTTATTTATGAATCCTTAACCAAACGGTAGAATGATTTGTGGTGTTTTTAGCGTACCATATTGGTTGATTGTCCGATTTGTTATGAAAACAAAACACATTGTATAAATGTAGAAACCGTTTATTTAAGCCTTGCGAAACATCTCGGTAATGGTTCAAGCTTCAAGTATTATTCGTATGTTAAATTTCGCATTCAATTTACGAAATTTAACTAACAATAATAATTCTATCTTAAGGTTATGATTTGACACCTCTTTCATTTTACTCAATTTTGGTGCCAAAATGCGATACAAATGTTCTTTCTCAAATCCACGGTTTGTATCTTCAATTTCTGTTCAAAAACGGAAGGATTGTCAAGAACAGAACTAACGTGTTATTATGTATGTTAAGCAAACAAGTCACTCGTTTTATAGTTGTGTATTTGTTGATGGGTAATGTTAATTTAAAGCCCCATTAACACTCAAAATCAACGAATATTTCGTAAAATATTTCGTAAAATAAAGTTTACCTATAAAACAATCAGTATTCCTCAAAGCAATAGCTAAAATTTCAACGCTCTATGTGGTGTGATAACATATACTTAACAAGATACAAAATGCTCTTAAAAAAAATGTGGTACAATATATTCAACTATGTTCATGTACCATGTTAGTGTTAGTGCGTCGTATGAATATATATATCGTTGCGGAAAATTAAAATGGAATATTTAGTGCCATAAATAAATAAAAAACGAACATTTTGTATATCATTAAATCTATGTACCAGACCACAACTTGTTGAAATTTTGGCTTTTGCTATAAGGAACACTGACTTTTCAACTGATGGTTTAACTTTATTTTACGAAATATGTTACGAAATATTCGTTGATTTTGAATGTGAATGGAGCTTTAAGTATTAAAACGGTCAACTCGAATGACAATTCGTGTTATTCCGATTTCAAGATTTCTTAGAGATATATTGCTGCAATGTATGTATGTTATTTTCATGAATGCATCGTGTATTGCAAAGGAATTAAACATAATTTAGGTGTTTATCTTCCTTAACTTCACGAAATAAATGTCGTTTTTCGAACACAGACTTTTTATTTCTAAAGCCAGTCATAACTGCAACGAATGAGCATGCAAATGACGCATTGCTTTTACTTATTGAATTCGATTGATTCGAACATAGCATTTCACTTCTTGAAATGCGATTAATCTCTTATTAATAATGGTATTCACCCAATGAAATTACCTATACAGGATGTTAATACTTACAAACTTTGCTGGAAAGACACTTCAGATTATAAACCAACTAATTCAGCCATTTATTTATTTTCATTAGATTAATTATGGAAAAAACTCAAAGAACGCACCTTAGAGGATGTAAGTACTTACAAAATATATTAGAAATACTTTTCGAAAAACAGCATAACTGAGAAAGTTCTTAAATACAAAAATTGTATCTACGTACTTAGCTTGTTGTATGGCAAATCGAATGTTTGTTCATTCAATTCATATCCGCATTTAACCTACATGTAAGAAAACGAATATAAATTTATATCACGTATATAATCAGCTATTTTTAAACCATTCGCTTTCGGATTTCTATCAAAAGATACGTAATGTGTAAATGTGTTTTTATCCCCAAGTGTCATTTTCAGTGTAATTTGAGTGGCAAATACTTGCACTTCTGTTAACAAGAGAATGTTCTGAAACTCATAATTCGTCAAATTTGTGTTATGAACTACAATCATCAACAGTATAGCTTTATGGACTCAACAAAAGAAGTAGTTTGTTTTGGAGTCTGTTTGTCTGTATGTTTTATTGTAAGCTGATGTGTATATACATACACGGATTATTTGATTAATTCATATTTGCGTCAACGCGAAATTATTTAAGGTATATATCACTTGAGCATACATAGTATACGTTCGAATTAAATAAAGATATAGTTTACATTTATTTAAATGTTGCATGATAATTAATGAAACATTGTCAAAAAGCCTTATGAAATGCATTGTGTTTAATTGTATTGCGTTAGCGGCGAATACATGTTACTCTTACTGACGCATAACGATTATATGGTGCGAATATTTCAAGTTTACTATCATTACAAATTATGATCTCCTTTGTTTTATTTTTATCATGATTTTTTAAATATGCTGTAAGAATTCAATTGATTGGAAAATGTTTAATTTGTACTATCAAATGTGTTTCAAAATAGACAAATACAAACAAGCTCTGTAATTTGGCCTTTCACAATCTCAATGCGGTTTCTTTATGAATTGCGCGACGATGATGATCTGAATGGTGAACCATATGTTCCTATGTCTATAGAGTTTTTTTTTAAATTAAAGCCGAGATGTCGATGATACTCATTTTGGCTTCATTTCATCGTGCCTCATGAAGTTACATTTCTGGTAGTCCCAGTTTTGCTCAGTTGTGTAGTTGTGTTGAGTACGCGTGTGTCTTGTTTACTTTTGTTTCGTGTCTAATTGTTTGCATGCGCAGCTGAAACTTCATCTTGTATATATCAAATTATTTGTATTTCAACAAATGTAAACCATAAAAAAGCTTATATATTTATTGCGAAATAAATTAATATATTTGTGCAAATTTGTTACAACTTAAGTACATGCTATGGCTGTTCTTGTACGACACGTTCAGTGCACTTTTGGCCCTTAAATGGCTGACGTTTGCATGGCCTTATAAGAGAAAACACAGACAACACAATCAGTAAGATTCTCATTTTCGCGTTGACGAGTACTTCCAAGTCCGTTATTGTTCCATGGGGAAATAAATGATCGCGTATTGGAAATTCTGTACTGCTTATTGTCTCCTTTAAATGACTAATAAATACACTTAATTTGTCTATATGTTTATGTTATAATCAATGACCTTTCTAACCTTACTGTAGGTTTGTAGTACGAACATTATTTATATACTATATATTTTTATAATCTTTATTTATATATATAGCTGTACATATATTCACATGGTATAACACATTAACAGATCTTAAGAAAAAGGTGTCTGTTAACAATATATTGTATTTGCTTTTCTAATAGAAATGTGTGATACGATAAAAGTTAACAATGATAAAGAATGCCCATTGCGAATCAGCAATAAAATGAGTTTAATATTAATCCAGTCATTATTAAAGAAAATAGTTATATTATATAAACGAAAGGTCATTATTATGATTCTATTGAGACGCGATGTATGTGGAAGAAAAGAAAAGCAAACCCTGATCTGAAAATAAAATCTCGGGTAATAAACAGGGCAACACAATTGGCAATAAATGGTTCTTTCATCGGGCAATTCTGACCGGAAAATCCATTCCTCATTCCTTAATGGTTCGCTATGTACAGAAATACTGCGACAGAAAGCATCGATAATCTGGAAGGGGTTAGATTAGATATTCCAAATTTCGATACACTTGATAATATGTCTAATTGGTGTTATCGGTCGGTCGTTACTTTCTTCACTTTGAGAATTGTCATGGATGTGTTCATAGATACTGATATACATAAGTTCATTCTGTTTATTTTGCAACCATATTTGAGTTCTAAAATTGTAAGTCATAAATAAAATTGGTGACTAGATTTTTTACTAGTATATCATAGGTTGCATTTCTGTATACAAGTCTAGTATGAATGGTATAATTAGAGAATACATGGTTACTGTCTTCTGATAACAAATTGATATAGGGCAAGGATTATATAGGCGCTAAGGGAAGTCGATATATATCCGAGTCCGAATTCTGACCGGAAAATCCATTCCTCATTCCGGTCAGAATTCGGACTCGGATATATATCGATACCATCATTTTATCATACGACAGTTACCATTTATTCTACTGATACCGCGACTTTTCTTTATTAAAACTGTGAATAAAACACAATAATTCACAATTTTGTTTTCGAAAATATTGATTAAAAGAAATAAGTAAATCGAAAAATCCAAAAACATGAGCGAGTTACAGTTCTGCACAATATTCAGATAAGACATCCCCATGACGTCTAAATATATCGATGTGATTTGACCATTAGACATACGAAAACGTCCTAGATAAAGTCATAAATAATACCATTTTAGCACATATTATATAAACAAACAAACCATGAAAAAAATGTTAATTGTCGTAAGATTTAACATAATAAAATTAGTTATGTCATTTTATTTATTTACACCCTCAGAAAGCAGACTGCAGCCTGTATGAACAGTTGTGTTTAAATGTATTAAATGTAAACACAAAACGAAAACATTCAATTTTCAATTACACGCAATAAAAAGATGCTTGAAATGTCACAATATTGACGATAGCACTTGCAAAAATTGAAATGGTTAACTGGGTGTGGAAAATCCAACATTCGCGAGTTGCATTCCCGAGACTAAAGAATCAGTAAACATTGCATAATTATCTCAAATCGGGGCGGGGATAAAATTATGTTATCGGACAGTAACGAAATCACACTCTCTCTTATAACAAAATAGCAGACATCTGTTATTGGGTAAATGGCATGACAATTGCATAAGGAATAAATCGTTATTTCAGTTAAATTTAATATGATTTAATTGCAACCAGTTATTAACTTCCGGCGCCAGTAAACCGGTTCATTCTGAATGTTGTTTTTTATCGACAGGTCCATGTTGGTTGGTTCCCTGTTATTTATAATTGTGGTATTTCGTCCGTGGTATTATGTCCATTTTATAAAAGGACCAACATTAACACTTCTGAAACATTCTTCCTCTTTTATACTGTTGTACTATAAAACGACGTATTTCCCTAATTTAGTTGTTTTGCTCTCTAGAAGCAAGACGATTTATCGAAATGTGCCACTGTTTCTAAGCTTAACAGTTCGTATGTTGCCAATGCTATTTATCTAAACTCAAAGAAGACACATAAAACAAGACTATCATAACAATTTCTATGTAGCGTTTCGGTGGGATAATTACAGTCTACCATTTTTACAAGTTGCCCAATAATTACAAACGTCGGCAATAAGATATGGTGCTTCACTTTGACTGTGAGAGAATCTTTTTCTCTTAACATTCAATACGTTAGTCCAATAATTGTTTTGATTTCAAAAGAACGTATAAATACATTTAATTTTAAATACATGAAACGTATACTATTATTTTGTGTTTTATACTCACATATATGATTTTATTTTATTAAAATCATCATATTTACTTTTGTATGTTACTGTAATTAGATGTACAAATTCATAAAATTGCAGTTTTATCATTAATTGCATTTCACAAAGTCCGTAAAGACCTTCATGTATCAGATTCAGGTATGTCATCGCTAAGTATTCTAAGCACACATTATTCTGTTAAGAATAACGTGCAATATTGGGTAAATCATTGCGTTTATGCCCAAATCGCTGTAACGAATCTCATGTTTGAAACATTTTTACCTATTTTTTCCTTCCAAATACCTCGCTGATTCGATGTCACTATCAGCAGGTAATAAATATTACCAAAGTCAACTTCCATTCGTTTGAAAATCAAGTTGCATGTATTAACGATACATCATGTAAGAATTACAACTTGTTATATTCTTCATTGTCAAGCATTGTGCCGGGCGGTTGAGTCGTTTGAACATATCCGAAAGGACGAATAATATATATGGTATATATATCAACGCATGAATTATTGATATTGGTCTTTTATAAATTTGAATGGTGCTACTTTTTTCCTGTAGTTCGATTTTACTTGGTGCACGCTGTGCTCATTACCACATCCCCGTACTTTTATTCTGTCACTATGCGATGAATTGAGTACCAGATAAATAAATCCGGCTCGCATGAATGTTTGACTTGCAACTGAACTGTGACGATCGGAAGCACACATATTGATAACTTATCAATGTTCTTCCGTCAACAAACAAACGCTCATTTTTAAACCAACAATCCGCTGGATATTTTGATCCTCATCTGCATTGGCTTAGACAGACATCAACAGCAAGTCCCTGTTATAGACATGTAGTGCAAACATCTATAAGAAACCGTGTACAATTAGATTTTCAACTCTTTATATGTTATTGGGTTAATCATGTTAATATTTGTCTGTCGTATTAATTGTGATTGTTTGTAAGACAAACTTGAGTGATCGAAAAAAACATTCTCGTTTTCAGAAAACATTTTAACGTTAATATCTGGAATTGATTAATATATTGGAAAACTCCTCTAACATTCGATTTCCAAGGTTGGGTAACCAAAGATGTTATTTTCTGAGATTGATGCACGGTCGACCTCGAAATGATGTTAAAAAAGGCGAGCGACGTTTTGAAGTTGCTAATAACCGTGTGTTTGCAGAGCCATTGAACGAGGATTTTCTTGATCTCATTATTGGCGACAGATTTAAGGGCGAAATAAGTTAATAAAGGGAAGGTTATTTGATTATATAAGCATAAGGAATATACTAAGTTATGATTTGGTATGTTTTAGTGCATGTATTCTACTCTTCTTCCTCAACGCTTTCGACTCGTTTTAGTGTCGTTAAATGATTTTTGAAAGCCAATGCAGTTTTCGGAGAGGACGAAGAACAAGTTCAGTGCACGCTGATGTGTCAAAAGACTAATTACATAATTATTCCTTTGCAACGAACATATTAAGGTAAAGGTAAAGGTAAAGGTCTTTTTTATTATAGTGTCACCCCTCTTGAAAGGGCCAGTCGATCTGACTTATGAGACACTTTTTGCGTGTATACCATGTACCTCCCAACTCCTATCACTATGCCAGGCGCCAGGCGGATAGAAGTCGGTAACCATTCATGTTTAACGCTCGCGGCTCACGAGCCGGCCTAATCGGAACAAGTCCCATGACAAAAATCCATCCTTAGACAAACGCTCCCCATGGGGCTCGAACCTACGACCTCCCGATCCCGAGGCGGACGCCTTATCCACTAGGCCACGGCGATCGGTA
>VMBQ01001993.1:93998-139652 GCA_007657795.1 Dreissena rostriformis
ATGTACAGCGTTCCATATGCACTGTTTCAAATGGCGGTCATTGATGTACAGCGTGCCATATGCACTGTTTCAAATGGCGGTCATTGATGTACAGCGTGCCATATGCACTGTTTCAAATGGCGGTCATTGATGTACAGCGTGCCATATGCACTGTTTCAAATGGCGGTCATTGATGTACAGCGTGCCATATGCAAGCCATGTACGGTTTATGTTTCTCTATAGCCATCCATGCAAAGGTTTTCCACTCTCGAGGCGTCTTTCATTTTCGTTACCAGCCGCCGCCATGTATTCAGATCTCCGGAGGGAATGGAGCCTTTCGGCCGTGGTTAATTTCTGTGGTGTATATACTGATCTGAAGACCTGACACACAGACTGATGTATGTGTAATATTCCTTCGATTTATCGTTAATATTTAATGAACGTTAACAAAAATGTTAATACGAGTTGAATTACTAACGGAGAACCATACATCATATCATCTATATTATTTATCTGAACATAACTTACGTCCGTCTAATTATAGTTTGAAAAATACATTGAATTGTTTAGACATGAACTAATACTCCTACTGTGTCACCGGTTGTAATTACAATTAGACGTTTTGTCGCAATATTAACAAGAAAATGCACATTTGTCCAAAAAGTATGATATTGGATATCATCAATGTGGCTTACATCAGTGTATTAGCAATAACTTTAAATATATTGTTACCAAATTGAAATTGAAATTAGATTGGATTCTCAACTGTAGCTTTTTACACGTAAATTTAAATCATTCTAAATGACCAAGACATAAATTATATATATGGGTATATGCGATATGAAGTCGTTGTGCCTAGTAAAAAGTCATATCGGTGTGAATTACAAATAAAGACATAAAGCCTCTGAACATGAGACATCTTATTGACCGGTATGGATATCGGTGCTTTTGTATATAATGCAATATATTCAAGATGTAATACAATTAGCCATACCTACTCTAGTGTAACTTATGCGCTTAACTCACATTAACCTCAAATTCACGTATGTGATAGTGCAAGTAGGTGATTATTTATTTTGTGAGTGGTATTTGATCTTGTAAGCAATATGCGATCAGTCATCATTAAGGACAGTCTACGTTCATAGACATTCACATTGATGCATTCATCTTGCTTACATATGTATCGTATGGTAATTAAGATCAATGTGGGATGACATAAACCGCACATCATCTTTCATCTTGTCGGTAGAATGTAGAGATAATGATTTATGGCTTCACTTAACATCATAGATTCCCTCACCGAGAAAATGCGCACATTGGAACAAATCGTGTACAACATTTAAGCAACAGATTTGTTATGTTTCAACAGTTTGGATCGGACAAATATGATATTGTTATTTCTTTGACATATTTTAGGTATACATTCATTTAGACAGGAACACGAAACGAGTCTCTCATTCTTGTCTACCAAATCAATCCTAGATGTCGGTTCTTACTTGTTTAACGTTGCGTGACTGTACTCGCACTAAGTCTTCACAAAGAACTCGACTTCCATTGGCCAATAATGTGTTCATAATAAAGTCAACCTTTTAGTTTTCTTTATACACTCGGCTAAAATGGGGAAACAGTATTGTTCCTATTGTATTATCATTCATTTAACCTAAACAGGTAACAATATGTTGCTCTGGTAGGTATGAAAACACGGAGTGGTTAATTAGTTATAAAATTGGTAGTTGTTCCATTGTTTTGCTTTTTAATTTGAATTGTTATGTTGTAGGATTACGTTAACACTACAATCTTTGTAAATAACTCTGGGTAGTTGTACTTGTTATGCATTTGTTTGTAGTGTCTAGTACATTTATAATGCGTCTCACTGTTTTGCTATGCTGTCATGAAAAAGGACCAAATGCAGTTATAAGGTTTTTATTCTTTAAATGTACCTGACGTTTTACTTTGTGTATTTTTGTGAATAACTCATCGCAAAGTGCGAGGTTGGTTCTGTTTAAAAACAAATAAAGGCCAAAATGGCTTCCCATTGACCGGGGTATTTTTCTATTTCATGTTCTTCTTCTGGTCAAATATGTAGATGTGTCACTGGTCTGTTGGTACAGCAAGATGTGTTTTATCAGTTGGAGTTTTAAAAGTGATTTAAACGGAAGTTTGTATCATTGGACTTTAATACAAACACGTGTCTGAAAGTTTAAGCTCGATATATAAAGTGTTTTTTAAGTTAAATTCTGGATTTATGACTTTGGAAAGGGAGGTATTTGCTTAAATATATCTTTATAGCTACATGTACATAAACACAATGAATATAAATAAAATTAAAATAATAAATCAGTGTGGTCAGCGGAGCGAAACGACACATTTAATTTTCAATAAACTGTAAACAATCGTGACTGCATTATAATGGGAGTAGACATTACACAGTATCGCATACGAACAGGAGGTTTTACCCAGCCGTGCGCACGTGCACCACGGGGTTGCAACAATGCACATTATAATACGTGTATGCAAGGTAACGATGTTTACTTCAGCACAGGCATTCGGCATTAGTTGGGCAGAAAAAAACATTGGATTGTTATTTTTCAGCTCGGCTGTTTTCGAAGAAAACCCGAGGTATTGTCATAGCCCTCTCGTCTGCCGCGTCGTCGTAGGCGTCGTGGTAGGCGTCGTCGTCCGAAAACTTTAACATTGGCCATAACTTTTGCATTATTGAAGATATCAACTTGATATTTGGCATGCATGGTTATCTCATGGAGATGCAAATTTTGAGTGGTGGAAGGTAAAGGTCAAGGTCATCCTTCAAGGTCAAAGGTAAAAAAAATATGTGTTTTTTTTTGTTTTGTATGTGTATCTCATCGACCTGCACATTTTGAGTGGTGAAAAGGTCAAGGTCAATGATGACCTTCAAGATCAAAGGTAAACAAAATAATCCAAGCACCCACAGCCGAGCGTTTGCATCCGCTCGACGGTGCTCTTGTTAAATTATCTATTTGTTATACAAACTAATCAAAAAAAAGTTAGTTGATTTTTTTTTACTTATATATATACAAGGTATGTGACTACAACCCTTGAAAAGCTGATTTCGGCACACCAGTCAATTTCCAAAGCTCACTTCTCCATCAATTTTCAACCGATTTGCAAAAACTTGATTTCAAACAACGCAGAAGACTTCGTACTAGAGGAATGAATCGATGCCTGTTCGCATAAGTCTACCGTAATGCGGTCATCAAACAGCAAACTTGCAAGAACATTTCCCTGACTCGATCTGACTACCACGAAAATACATTACAAACGTGCATGATTCGGTTGGACAGTCATTCACAATGGGATTAAACATCTCATACAATCAAAATAAAACTAAATTAACACTTACTAACATATATATCCTTTCAAATCCAATCTGTTGCGAGAATCAGTTTTCCAACTATTATTTGACTCGGAAATGTTTGTATACACAAAGCTGTGATCTAATTGGTTAATAACGGAGGTGTGTCTTTCCTATCTACTTTTGTGAAAACTGATTTTCTCGCAATAGATTGGATTTTGGAGTTATATTTTTGTTAGTAAGTGTTGACTTAGTTTTCTTGGATTGTATTTGATTGTATGAGATGTGTAACCACCTTCACCTTCTAGCTTGTACACAGGTCCATACATGAACCCAGATACACAGTATATTGCGAATACAATGGCGGCATACAATAAACAGACCAATGACACCATTGCAGTAATAGGGGCTGAAATCCAGGCTTAGCGACGACACGATATGCAGTTGGTAAAGCAGGAGTTAACGATATCAGCTGTAAAATCAACAATAAAGAAGCAAGAAAACATTCCATGGGTAATCATATTCAATCTTTGGAGACGAAATTTGATGATATTGATATTAAGCATCAAAACCTGCGAACCGAGTTTGAGGAAGTAGCACACATGCTTGATAGGGATAGCTCTGACCTGCGCGATGTCACCAAGCGCCCTGAAAACCTATTAGGTGCCGAAATAAGAAACAGTATTCACATTTTTTGCCTTCAAGATGATGAAAATAATACAAACGATGAAACCAAATTGAAATTTGCTTCTGACATAATGTCGCATACCCAAATGATTCTCTACAAGGCGATGCTCTCATTGCTATTAAAAGAGTAGGTAAATCCAGCCCAAACACTCCCCAGATTGTGTTATTTAAATTAAAAACTTTCGATAAAAAGGCAGAATTGTTTAAGATACGCGATCAACTGCCTGTTAAAGGTATAAGCATATCCAGTGAACTCACTCAGTTTCAACGCTCAAAGGTTCGTGAGCTGCATCAACGGGGTATAAATGCGTACTTCAAGAATGGTGTTCTCTATCAACGGCAAGAGTCAGTGAAAACAGGGTCACCTTACAGGCTAGGCGTAAGGCTCAACACCGCAGCGACACCACAAACAATCGACAATCGACGGTTCCGAGTTATAGCAATGACATTCCTTCAAATGTAGACTAGGGTTGTGGCCAAAGCCCTCGATGGTCAGATATTTCTTTACTGTTATGGAACATTGCAGGACTGAGATCCAAACTTATCTAGTTGATCCATTATTTCTTACACTTATATTGCAATATGATATTATAATTTTGTTAGAAACATTGGAGTCAATTGACGATGAAATTAAGCACATAAACGAATTATCTTGTTATGTATGCTATTGTTCACCATCTAAAATTTCTAGGCGAGGTGGTCGAAATATTGGTGGTCTCCTTATAGGAATGAAAAAAATTGTGTTTGTGCCTTTGTGTCTCACGTGTATTGTTCATTTGAAGCAGGATTGGTTTTCAATATTGATACACGTCTTTTTAATACATAAAAAAATATTGTATTAATTACAACTTATAAAGCCCCCGATTCTTCCCCTGCTTGTGACGTAAATAGTATCAAGGGTATAGCAATTATTGAAAATCTGTTTTGCAATATTGATTACGCAGAACACCACATTTTGCTGGCTGGTGATTTGAATGCCAGAACAGGACAAGAACCTGATTTTATTGATGTTAACACAAATTTGCAAATATTTCATGATTTAGAAGAAATATTTTGTATTAACCCTCGTATGCGTGAACGTATATAAAGTGATTCCCATGTAAATAACTACGGTCGAAATTTTCTAAATCTATGTAAAGCTTATGAATTGTTTATGTTCAATGGTCGATGTGGGGACGATACAGATAAAGGTAGTTATACAATCGTTAGCTCCAACGGCTGCAGCGTCATTGACTATTTTGTTGGTAGTTCTGAAATATTTGATATTGTGCAAGACCTGTTTGTTGGCAATGATTGCTCATCTGACCATTTACCTATTGTGTTAAAATGAAAGACAAACGCATATGAATCTGATACTTCAAACCATAACCGACTTTAGTACCGATAATATTGCCATTTATAAAGACAATTTACAGTCGTTAAGAGATGATAATGGAATGTCATTTACTTTTGAAAACACTTGCATGCCAATTGACGAAATTGTGACAAAATTTGAAGACGTCTTAATAAATTGTAATGAGCACTCAGTATCCAGGCGAAAGCGTTGTTTACAACGGTTTTCTAAATCAACTTGGTTTAACCCGGACTGTTAGAATTATAAAACTGAAGTCAATAGGGCTCTGCCAAATTTTCGGCGTTATAAAAGTGTCACTAATTTAAATATGTATATGTCAATTAAAACAGTTTATCGCACTATGTATAATAAGAAACGTAATGAATGCAAAACAAAAGTGATACATACACTTTCTAACTCAGTTCGCGATCAGAAAGCTTTTTGGATGAACATTAAAAAGCTGCAAAAAAGGAGATAAATAAAACAACTATATCTTGTGAACAATAGTACGACCATTTTAAAACACTTTTTAGTAGGCATACTCATGATACATATGACACAATGTTTGATGTTAATTTTGTCGGAGAAAATATTAATATTGACGAATGTCAGGATGAATTATTCAATTCTCTTATCTCAGATAAAGAAATATTGGAGGCAGTTAAATGCTTAAACCCTTCTTAAGCTAGTTGTGGTGTTTTACTAGCTAAACATTTCATATACAGTATTGATATTATTCTACCTTTTGTTAATATTATTTTGAATAAGATTTTTAGTACAGGTTACTTACCTCCAAAATGGGCGTGCTCTGTAATGATACCGTTACATAAAAAAGGACCCACAAACAAATTTGACAATAACAGGGGTATAACCCTTATAGATATCTTCAGTAAAAAAAATATATTTATATACTAAACAAAAGATTTACCTTCTATGTTGAAGCATATGGGCGCATAACAGACTCACACGCCGGTTTTAGAAAAGGGTATTCAACGATTGATATTGCATTTGTTCTTTACCCAATAATCAACAAATAATTGTGTAGAAAAGGTAAAACTTTATTTGTTTCTTTCGTTGATTTTAAAAAAGGCATTTGATTACGTCGACAGGGGGAAATTATATCACACGCTATAAACAAATAACATCAATGGAAAATTGTTAAACGCCATAAAGGGTCTATATACAGAAGTGAAAACTCAAGTGAAGTCTAATCATACTTTAAGTGATATAATCTTCTGTCTTATGGGTTTACGGCAAGGTTGTAATTTAAGCCCGACATTATTTTGTCTCTTTATAAATGGTTTATATGAATATCTTAAAAGCAAGCACATAAGGGGTATACAACTTACGTCATATGATATTGAAATATTTATGTTGTTATTCGCTGACGATGTTGCGTTAGCATCTTATACTATTTCTGCACTAGAACAACAATTAAATTATTTACACGAATTTTCCATTGAATATAAACTAGCAGTAACTGTTCAAAAAACTAAGAAGTCGTCTTTTAAAACGGCGATAGGTTATCCTCGAGGGAAAATTGGTATTAGAGGTAAGAATGTGTGAACGGGTTCAATTATGTAGGCGTATAGTTTTCATCGACTATGTCAATGTATAAAATGTCAGAAAATATGGCTGTTAAAGCAAAACGTGTATTTGTATCGCTGATATCTTCTTTGTACGAATATATGTCAATGGAATATAACTGTTGTTTCAAGCTAATTGATGCCAAGGTGATGCCTATCTTATTCTATGGTTCAGAGCTTTGGGGACTAAAATCCTTTGATGTTGTCGAACGGAACCATATATATGCTTGCAAGAGATTTATTTCAGCACCATTACAAACATGTTATATGGCTGTACTTGGCAATTGTGGAATATATCATGTATATATTTTTACATGTTAACGTGTCATTAAATTTTGGTTGCGTTTGATAAACATGCCAAATACTAGAAATGTATTTTTTTATGAAATGTAAGTTTTAACATATTTTATTTCAGGAACAAATATATTATATACAAAGTATGCATACGTAGTTACAATTGATGTACATGTTCTAAAAAGGGATGAGAACGAAAGACCAAGTCTTGTTTAGTTCTTCTTCGTACATTTTTTTTGCAGGATTGTAACTTTACAATTCAATTGGTGGTAGTCATTTTTGAGTAAACATACAATAAGGCATTTTAAACAAAAGAAGGAAAGTTGTAATATAGAAGGAAAAACAATGTTTATATACAATACAATCTGAGATGCAATTAGAAGTAACGAACAATGTCATTGAGTGCTGAATCGGGTGAAGGAAGGTAAAGGAACGTTCCGATATAGTGTGGAACACAAACACAGGATTGAAAGAGGTTTGCTATTTTTGATTGTTTTGTATTTTGATGTTTTGATGTTTTAATGTGACATATAACTAGGTATCAAAGCGTTTACTATGCTTAATAAACGTGTAAACTGCATCAAAAATACGAGTGTTTTTTTGAAAGTCAATACTTTCGTCTCCATACAATAATGTGTTTAGAGATGTAGGTGCCAAAGGGGTAATTGCATTGATGAGAACTTCTCGGTGTTGCCTGAAACGGTCGCATTCGAAACATTAATGATATACAGTTTCAATAGATCCACACCTACATGAGGGTGACTGAACAATATTGCACATATAAAGGTCTTGATTTAATAAACTACAATGAGTTCTGAGTCTAGAATGGCGCATTTGTTGGCGTCTTTCGCCATAGAAGTACAGTAAATTAGGTTTAGTAGTATCGCTAGAAAGAAGCATTTTAAAAGAGTGAAGAGAATCAGCATTACGTGTTTCTAGTGGGAGATTGTTCCATTCTGTTATTGCGGAGGGTACGAATGAGTTTGAGTTTGAGGTCGTGCGAGCTGTCACATTATGGAATGTTAAAAGTGTATGATGGTTTGGGTTATAAAAAATGGGTCTCATCACTACGTGAACATTTATTTTCTGTAGGATTTGGGTATGTCTGAAATGAACAAGGTGTTGTAAATGAAAACGTATTTTTGTTCTATTATTTTCAACGCTTGAAAGATATATTTAAACAGTCATGGTCACAATCTTGCGATGATACTTCAAAATTGATAATCTATACCGGTTTTAAAATAGATTTTGAATGGGAAAAGTACCTTAACGTCCTTTTGTTTCGAAAATTGAGAAATGCATACTTCCGTTTCAGAACTTAATCACATCAACTTATGATTGAACATGGGCGATACATAAATATAGAACGAAACGAAAGGTTATGTCCCTTGTGCAATATGAAGAAGTGAAACTCCAGAAGCTGCAGCAGTATTGCAGTTTTATGATACACACCTCTGTGGTCCTTTATTTATGGCAAGGAACCAATTGCCAAAACGGTACAGTACGGCACAAAACGAAACAACATATACACATAGTAGAATAAAGCTGGGGTCACCGCCTTGGAACGGTCAATGCTAAGCATTGGGGGTTTAAACCAGTTAATGAGCGCTCAACCTCACACTTGGCCCAGCAATATTCATGATACATATAAGTGTAAATAAAATTTAACCTCATAGCATTGNTGTGACGTCATTAAAATGTGACGTCATTAAATGGGTCGAAGAAAGTAGTTCGGCTAGTATGGTAATACGGAATTCGAAAACAGCGAGTAGCATAATACGGATTTATTTCAACGATTGATACAACCTGTAGGTTCATAAAAGCATTAAACAGGTATATAATAAAACGTATTCTCAATACGAGAATATTGATGTCATCCGAGGCGTTAGATACTGTATGGGGTGTGATACTTATTTTTATTCAACCGAACATTCAGTACTTTTCAATTCTTGGCATGACGTGAACAGTTGTTAGACGTGTCATGTTTAGAATATGGCGTGTGATCAATATGTAGTTCACACAAATGAAACATTGTGAACGGAGTGACTAAGGTTTTCTGTGAACGTTGGACACGTACCAATACACAAATGATTGTGTCTGGATCGAGAAATTATAAAGAGTAAGGATTTATTATTATTGACAAGTAGTTCACGAGGAGACTGTTCATATTTGACCATTAATACCTAGTTCCAACTACATTTGTTCTGAGGCTTACACTCTGCTAAGAAAACTCATTAGGTTTTATTATTCTTAGATATATTCACACTTAAACTAATCCAAGGGATGATATACACTTAGTGACAGTCTGACCAGTAATTCAATCCTGATTATTCAAAAAACGTATGTTAAAACTCATGCAATCATATATTCGCCTAAATTATAAGTGAAACGGCGTACCATACCATACGTGTCATGTACTATCTTGCAGTTTAAATACAATAAAACACGTCGAGTCTATAGCATACTCTGATTTCCTGTCAATAGTTCCATGAAATAGTCCCTGAATGCATCCCTCTGTTGATTGACAGGGTTCTGTGTGCTATTCAGACGTCAGTTAATTTCTGATAGACTTGTAAATTCCTTTCTAGCCTTCCCAGTCTTCTATCGTGTCTGGAGGGACATGTGAAGCAATTTGTTGCTATTGTAGAAGATGCGATACAGTGATCTAGTTCGGGGATTGTGTTCTATTTATGTTTATTGTTTTCAAACGTTGTCAGCAAAGTGCGAAAGAAAGATGAAAAGAGAGTTCATGCAAATGGCTTCCGCTTCCGATGACAATATCGTTGCCTGAAAGATGTTTAGAAATTAGAACATTATGTTGGACGCCTAGAATGGTGTCTACGTTTTAAAAATATTTAAGTCGTGTAAACGATGTTTGTATGAGATCCTGATGCGTTGTCATAGCTTTCTTCGTATTAATTAATGCGTTTCTCTGATGTAATATCCTATTTGGCTGACGTTCTGTGTGACTCATCATTGGCATTGAAGTGTGTTAGGGACGGGTGTTTACCCGTTACTGAGAATTCTTTATTGTGTATGTTAAGACGTCAATAAAAGAACGACCCGAGTATCTTATCGAATTCCTATACATCATAATTTTTTTTTTGTGTACCACATTTTGTTTTATCAAAAACACTAGTATGTTGTTATGTTCAATAACAGAGGCGCTCGGTTTTTGAAGGAAATGTTTAGCAGCAAACACAAACATATTAACATTAAATAATACGGATGTTTTCAATTTTAAATATTGTGTATACGTTACCGAAAAGAGATAAATGCGCTTTTAATAAAGAGTGTATTATATTTAATTATGTACGCATTAAAATATCGCTCTATTATTCTTGCAGTTCCTCAAATTAAATAATGGACTAGTAGCCGTCCCATATTGGGTGTGTTTTTTTTTGTAATATCGGCGAGCAGTGGTAATAAAGGACGTCACGTGCAAAACGGGAATAAGAAAATAAACATAATCTAAGATGTAAAGTGTTTTAAGTAACACACAAGCCGAAAATTGTACATATGGCTATAATGCAAAATGACTGTTTTTGGCTTATATATATTACATATTGAAATATTTGTATAGATTCAATTTTTTGTAAACATCTTTGATGTCAAGTGTTTTTATGCCAGGTAAAAAAATAAAAAAAAATAAAAAAATATAAAGATACAATCATACTTTAACAAAAAACTAATATCTTATGCAATCAAGTGCATGTCTAGTGTGTGAATGTAATATATGTTCTTCCAGTCACGTGGCAGCTGGCTGTACGAGGGGTGGACTTCGACAGCCGTTACGTTAACGTTACGGCCGTGAAAGGACAATCCACCATATTGATATGTGCCGTCAACAACAAACTTGATAAACAGGTACAGAAAGACCGATTTTAAGGCCCATACATTCTTTAATAAAAATATAAAACAGCAGTTGAATCAAGTTTTATGTTTAATGTAGTTCTGTATGAGTTGCCCTGTATTGTATAGATATAAGGTCTCCTTCTATAAATATAAGATTAGACGATGGTAATGTTGTCGGAGTTTCTGTATTCCTTTATGGAACAAAAATAGAGATATCGTAAAAACACAACATAATACACGAAAAATACTGACGATGTTAAACTCGCACTGATAAAATAGAATTAAACGGTAATAATTAATGTAACCTGTATACTATTGTTTATGTGTTGATATAGCTTTTAAATATTTCCAATCGAAATACGAAGTATTTGGATATGTTCATCTGCATTTTTGGCAGAATTTGGAATAACGGTAGTCATTATTTGAAAAGTCCCAAAATATTAAATGATTAATAAGTGTAATTACAAAGTGTTTCAAAATTTGATTACAATTTGCATATACTTTTACCACGATGTTTATTTTCACCATTTTATATGCTTACAATTTTAAAATGCGTTGTATTCTGTCTAAAATGGTCAATGTTTGATAAATGGAAATTAATAAAAAATAACTAACCTGTTCCCGTATTCACCAACCCATTCTGAGACTTAAGAATACCAAAAGAATAGACTTAGACCCCCCAAAACAATTGTTCAGCGTTCACATATAAACAGGCTACGAATATTGCTTATATCAAACATAAATTATTCTATAAGAAGATTTGTCTAGTTAGAGCTGTTATATTCCATGTCATATTAAATTGCATTATACTATAAGAACATGTTATTTAAAATAACATTCTTTATATGCAGTCTTTAATCTAAGATTTGGTTGGTGAATACGGGGCCGGATCGTTGAGCCATAGCTGGTTATGTACTATTGCGATTTTTAAGACATACTGAGATATTTAACACAATTTTTCCGAATGAAAAAAGCAAAGTAAAATAAAAAAAATATTCGGTTTAATTCAATTACAGCCATGGGAATCTTACCAGACAATTGCGTATCGGTGTATGTCAAATGCTGGTGACATATTCAGCATGGTGGGAGAGGAAGGCAATTACCAATTGGCATTAGAATGGCTCATACGAAATTGTTTTAAGAGATATATGGATTGCATATGACTTTATATCCACACTTCTAACATGAAACGTGCTGATATTTCAAGGAACAGACACTTCAACTTCAACTTCAACGAAATACTCTTCAACGCCACAAGGGCATCTACTGAAGAGGACTAAAACTGTGCAAATGTAGAGTGCGGAGTGCTTCTTTAAATGCGTATAAAATATAGCATTCGCCAACGTATTATACACTGTGCAACTGGCCTACGACCCTAGGCACGGAACACTGGCAGCGGCCGGACGGCAGACTTGAATGCGTCCAGGCTCGGGGCGGTTAATACTGCGGTGGGTAAGGAGTTCCAGATTGATACTGTTCTGGGGAAAAACGAGCGTTGATACGCATTACGCAAGGTTTGTGGTAGGATGAAGTTTTGAGAGTTGCTTTGTCTGGTTGAGCTGACTATCGAACGGTCTGGTAGATATGAAGCTGGTACGGCAACAAGACCATATACAACCCTTTATAATAGTACCAAATCAAAGCATTGTCTACGTTGTTGCAAAGACTGCCAACTGAGTTCATTGATAATTGATGTTACACTATCCGGCTGGTATGGGTTGAAAGGCTTGTTCGCTACGAATCTGGCGGCATTTCGTTGAACTTGTTCGATTTGTTTCAGTTATGTTGTTTGTTTCTGAGTAGGATTCAAGATGGTTGAAGAATATTCCAACTTTGGTCTAACTAATGATTTATAAGCTCTTTCTTTAACTAGTTAAGGGCATTTGTTAAGGTTTCGTTAAATAAATCCCAGAGTTTGTGATCGATATGAGTGTCAAATTTCAAGTTGTCGTTCAATTCAACGCCTAATTATGCATGGTGGTGTACAGTTTCTAAGGTTTCACCATTCATTGTATAATCATAACGTTCTTTGTTGGATGTGTTGGATATATTCATTATGGCACATTTTTTCACATTGAATTCCATCTGCCATGACTTACTCCATTCTACAAGTTTATCAAGATCTTGCTGAAGTTTCTGTTGATCGGCTAGAGATTAAATTACACGATAGATTACACAGTCACCTGCGAATAGGCGTACTACATAGGAAATGTCATTAGCAATATCATTAATGTACAGTAAAAACAAGCAGGGGCCGAGGACAGTCCCTTGGAGTACTTCTGATGTGACACTGGATGTTTCTGATGTGGCGTCCTGTACAACAACTTTCTTGGTCCGATCTGCTAAGAAACAGCTAATCCATCGCTTGATGTCATTGCGTATTCCATAAAATTCCAACTTGGATGACAAACGTTTGTGAGAGACCTTATCGAACGCCTTCGAAAAATCCAAAATGGCCATATCTATCTGTTCACTGGCATCCAGGTGTTTAGCAAAAACATATGTGGTTTAGAGCAACTGTGACTCACAAGAATGTTTCTGTCTAAATTCATGTTGATTTTCACACAGGATGTTATTAGAGTCTAAATGTTTCATGATGCTGGAGACGACAATATGTTCAAGCATTTTTGATGCGACTGATGTTAAGGACACAGGCTTATAATTTGCAGGTTTGGAACGATCCCCATTTTTAAAAATTGGAACGACATTAGCAGTTTTCCAGTCAGATGGTACGATTCCCGTGTCAAGAGAACGTTGAAAAATACACATTAATATTTCAGCCACAATTTCACAGTTTCGTTTCAGAATTACAATGGGAATTTTGGTCCGGTCCAGTTGCTTTTTCCTCATTTAAACGTTTAACACTGTTTATGACTCCTTGGAGGGTAATTTGTATTCGCTCCATGGGTCTGTGAGTAGATGGTCCTTTGTTTGGAATATTGTCAAGATCTTCTTTTGTAAATACTGAAGTAAACTGTTTATTTAACATTTCAGCCTTTTTTCTGGGGTGTATCACCTATGTTACCTTCATGTTTCAGCGTGCTTATCCCAGCTGCATCCTGTTTCCTACTTTTAATGTATTTCCAAAAACGTTTTGAATGTTCATCTTTTTCTGGGTCCAACATATTATTCAAATATTCATGGTACGCTTTACGTAGTCTGTATTTCACTTCCTTTTTCATTTCAGTATAAGTATTACGTAGAGATGTTGATGGTGAAGTACGTAGTAATCCAGGGGAGGTCTACCTTTTTGCGACGAGATTTAGTTGGGATGTTCTTTTTCATTGTAGATGTTACAGCAGTTTTAAAATTGTTCCAGAGTATATCAGCACTGATGAATGAGTCTGAGGATTAAACACTTTACCGACAATCACTCAAATCTCACTTGATTTCATCCCAATTAGCTTTTCCATAGCGGTACACGGAATGTCTCTCGCGTTTACATGCGGCCGAAGCCCACGAGGTGGTTACCTGCAACATTTCGTGATCACTCATGCCGATAGGAGGACATTTGGTTTGTTTAATCACTGTGCTTGGGTGCGATGTAAAGAGTAAATCCAAGATTCTGCCTTCGCGAGTTGCTAAATTGTTAATTTGTTCAAGAGAATGGTCACGTACAATTTTACATAGTCTGTCACAATGTCCCTTATCCCTTGATCCTGTGGGAGCTGCTGAGTTTTCCCAATTAATGTCTCCTAAGTTAAAATCCCCGCCAAATTTGATAATGCAGCTTTTATATTTGGCGTTGTTATTAATCTTACACAGAGATTTATTCAACTGATGTAGGGCTTCTATAGGTGATTTTGGTTCACGATAAAATGCCCCAAACAAAATATTTTTCTTATTTGGCATTGTAATTTTCACCCAAAGAATTTCACAATTCGTATCAAGATCAGGACACTGTTCGCAATCATAAACTGGCTCTACAAGAACGATAACACGTTGCTATCGTTGTTCAACACCCCAGTGAACAATACATAAAGATACTGGGTACAGTGTAGTAAAATATAATATCAAATAATGTTATAATGAACGATCGCATTATAATTGCTTGTCGACTTTAATATTAATGCATGCATGCCATAACAATTAATATTTTACTCTAAGTGAATTGTTTCTCGTTGTGATGAGGAAAAAATGCCTTCGCCTTTACCTCCTGTCCATGAATTGAGATTAATTTATGTGTTATTTGTTTGGAAGCAACGTTGCATTTTTTAACATTTGTTTCTATATGTTTCCCAGATAATATAGATGAATCCTCGGCGTATTCTAATCATTACAGAACACCGGCGTGTCATCGACGACACCCGAATGAGCATCGAGCGTCCGTACGTCCAGGACTGGAACCTTCACACCCGCAACGTGCAGGTCAACGACGACGGCGAATACACGTGCCAGATCAACACAGACCCCATACAAATGAAACGGATTCGTCTCAAAGTACAAGGTGAATTTTAACATTTGATCGGCACGTGATATGACAATTGTTGCTTTTTTATATCTTTTTACTGACATTATATTTGAGATAAACTTTGAGAGATGGTATGATTGATATTCCGTGACACACTGCGTTGTTTAAATGCAATTTGGATGTTTGTTTTGATTTGGAGATTTGTAACAATTATCCTGGAATGGTTTGAAAAGTTTATTTGTCACTTGATAAGTATATACCTGTGACCAGAATATTAATGCTAAAAGACCTATGGCTAGACAATGAAAAGTCAATGAGTCTTTATTTTCAAGTGATATTTCCGTACTTATTTATCTGTCGTCCGTAGTACCTGCTGAACTCGTCAACGCTACGCCTGTGGATATTCGCGTCCACGAAGGTCAGAAAGTTGAACTAACGTGTCAGGCGACCGGAATCCCGGACCAGTAAATCACGTGGTACAGGAAAACCGCGCAGACGAACAACGCAAAAGAACGTACGGATACCACTTGACCTCAGATGACTGACCGTGGCATCAGTTTAGATCCAAAACCAAATGGTTATTAACTCAAATTTGCAGTAATGTTCCTATATAGTGCAAATTACCAGCAAATGTTTTCACCCGATTAACAGATGTTCAGTTACAATATACAAATAGTTAAATAACAAAAAATATTTATAATATTTCCTCATAATCCAGTCATATAAGATTAGACCATTGTACATGGTAACCACGTAATTTGCGATATCTGTGTGCGAACTCACTCTTCGCGGTCACAGAAAAGTTACAGAACGAAGGAAACCCATCAAAAACGTTTGATGATACGATTTTAAATCTACGATTATTTAACTTAAATTGTTATCTGTAAATCTTGTGCAGTTGAAAATTGCAAAAAGCAGTTAAACGATTACCTGTTATCTCCCAATATTACACAGATTCCTTTGAATCTTGGGGCGCTTTCTTATTAATATGTTAAAAGTTCTTTATCCCATTTCATTTATAAAAGTTCATTCTGTAAAGACATTTGCTAGAAATGTGATATAAGGACTTTAGCTTTTATTAAAAAAATGGTTCTTCAAATTTTCGCAAGACAAAGTCAATATCAAATGTATAAAACAACATAATAAAATCCGCATTTTAATATCAAAATCTCCGTTAAGCCCAAGCATTACACGAATTTGCATGAACAGAAGTATTGTTAATGCAGCCTCAGCGAATGAAGATGTAGCTCAACAGTGGTAGATCGACGTTGTATTTGATCGTACCGACTCTGCTGTTGTATATATATAACTGGATTTTCGTCAAGAACAGTCTTCCTTTAAACAAAAAATACAATAAAAGCGGAAATTGTCGTCTCTGATAAGCCTGTGCGGACTGCAAAGGCTAATATGGGACGACACTTTACGCACATGAAAAGAACTCCTTTTAACAGAGCGCGGCCCATATATAGTTTACATTTTAAGTCATATGTGTGTTCAGTTGTGTTCACCAACTGTGACTTAGACGGTTCCTACTGGTTTTTCCAGCTGTATCACTGCGACATTAAAGACATGATACAACATGGCCAACTGGATTACAAATAATTCCTCTTGACATTAGAATGTCAAAACCTTAGTAGTCATCTATTAAAAACGTCAAGTAGTGGTTGCTTCAATTTAGTCGCGTATTCAAATATGCAAGTATACGGCTCTGTCTCTGTAGAAACATCTTAAGAAAATCTGGCCGGGGTGATTTACGATGGAGAGGAATCTATGAGTTCTGATTAATTGCTTCGTTTGTCAGGAGTCATAGAATACTGTCACTTTTATAACGGGCAAGTCGATATTACATTAAGAAGAGGCCAGATCTCTATTATGAATCACTAATTGGATTACAATCTAAAACAAATAGTTGGCACTTGATCGACTTTTTGGAATATCTCATTACTATATGCAAACATACTGGTTGAGTAGTTTACAATATATTTCAACATGTACTGTTGTGCATCATTTAAACATAGTCGTAACATCGATATGATAATTATGTATATACATAGTGTTGGTTCAGACAATTTATATGATATGTATCAGGAGCATAGCTACAGTGATTAAGTCATACGCTCGAGCCCAATACAGATCTGTTTCACACCGTGTTTGGTCATTGAGAAGACGTGTATACGAATTTATCTTAAACTCAGTTACATCGGAGCGGCGTTCGCGCGGTGCTCCCGTGGCGCTTCCACGGCGTCCACACTCAATAAATAACGCCGATTTGCTGTCGCCAGCAGCACCGTGGCAATGATGTGGGAGCGTCGTGCCATCGCCTATAACTCGATGTCATTGCGATGATTTTGAGCATGTTCAAAGACAGAGCCGAGGCTCATTGTTTGCCAGGTTTGCGGATAGGAGCGCTGTTTCAAGCCGTAGAAACGATGTGAGGTCTTCTGGAGCGATGTGGGTACGCCATGTGGACGCTGTGCCAATGCTGAAGGGGTTTTCCTCTTGCTGTCTATCACCTCTTTCCACTTAATCCACAGTCAAATCAGTGCCTTTGACTTCTTATTAGGCTGAGCACTAGGGCTATAAGTAAAATAAATATGTAAAAACGGAAAAACAGGCGGCGGCCCTGCCTGAAACAAATGATTGTAATGAGGCTAGGTCATATGACAGAAGGCATAATATATAATCCGTAGAAGCTGAATGAGCGTCAGGGAAAACCAAATTTATAATATTTTTACATATTTACCCGGGACCTCATGGCGCTCTGGAAGATGTTAAGAACGCCGAGCAAGCGCTTCGGCTATATTGTCCGGTGTATCGTGTCTTTTGTGCATGCGTCGATTTTGCTACGTATGACTGGTTTAATCATGGGGGTTGGGGGAGGTAGCCCCAAAAAATAAATCATTCGGCTTATAATAAGTTCAATTTGCATCGTGCTTTAAGCCTACTAATAGAAAAGTTAAGACTTGATGTTGATGAATAAGAAGAAGTCTGTTCAACAATTCATTCGTAGTAATCAAGATATCTGTAAAATAGTTATTATACTAATGTACACCAGATGTTGTCTGTAACATAGCTCTAACGAGGTACAAATTGCGGGAAATAAAAATGGAATTTATTGTGCCACAAACAAAAACCCATAAAAACGAGCATTTTGTATATCGTAAAATCTATGTTACCAGACCACATCTGGCGTTGAAATGTTGGCTTTGGCTTTAAGGAAAACTGATTTTTATGGGTAAATGTTTTGTAAAGAAATAGTTTACGAAATATATGTTGATTTTGAGTCTTAATGGGGCTTTTATTTTGTTGTAAGTAAATTTAAAAAAAAATCTTTCAGTAGTAACATTTTAAATAGGTTTACCAACTTTCGTATTCAAAATGGTCGCGTTTTCGTAAAACTTGCCATTTCCAATTAATATTTTGTGAATGTTTCACTTAATGTTAATTTAAAAATGTTGCTTGTAATCGGTCTTTTGATTATCTTAGTTTTACAAATTCATTTTCGGTTTTAACTTTGAAGTTGATATCTTTCAAATTAGTTAAACTGCAATTCGCTTTTGTAACTTTCAAAACTAAATTCGCAAAATTTATCAAATGTACGTACACGGCACGCTTTACATAGTACACCTTGCCGTTGGTGAAATGAAACTGCATCAGCCATTACTCTCAGGTTGACAACTTCACACTTGACTTATAGGCGATTAACATTAGTAGATGATTTCGCAACTTCCATATATGGCAATTTTTACGGAAATAGCCGAGGATAAAGAGGAGGAGCCAAAATTCATTTCCAACAGCTAATACAGGCATCGAGGAAGAACACTTCGTATAAAGTACAGGTAAATTTTCTTTCATCATTGAAGTTTACATGTTTAAATATATCGGATAACGATTTAAAGCATTGTTTTACAACCCCTTTTTCATTGCATTGCAGCACAATCGACCGTTATCTTATCTAAAGATGATTATTATCTATAATGCACATGCTTTCGGATATAAAAATAATCGGATATATATTTTAATTTACAAGGATTTAGTGACATTTGGAATCATGTGTTATCTGCAGATTTGCCTTGATCAGGAAGATAATGGCCTTGTACAGTCGACCTCCTGCCAGTGTCGCATGGGGCAATACAAATGCCATCATGTAGCAGCAGCACTATTGTTTGGGTAAATTTGAAAAATAAACTTTAATTTATCTTTTCGGGTGCAGGCTTTAGCGTACCATTACCAAAGCGTACCAGTGCATTACTGCAGTGAACCATTTTAGGCTTAAGTGTATCATCCAAATAAATGGATGTGTTTATACAGTAAGGCTCGCACTTTAATTCTTGATAAGATGTTGTAAACTTCTTAACAGCATTGAAAATGTGTGAATTTAGTCCGCTAAAGCCTGGTACGCTTCGGTAATCGTTCGCTTAAGCCGACATTTGAAATGAAGAAAAAAAAAAAACAACAACATTTAAATCATTTTCATTTAGAGCACTTAAACGGAGTGTTACTGCTGAGGACAGGTCCTTTTTATATAACGAATTTGGAAAGCTAGGACGTTTTACAGGTTTCCAAACTGTTCCAGTTCATTGTTTACGAATTACATTATTCTAGCCGTTTTTTTATATGGGATAATTGATTCATACTTGTATGTCACAAAAGTACTTCGAGAGTTAAAAAATTAAAGAAACTTTACAAACGTTTTCATTGTCATGTTACTGGATGAAATAGCATTTCATTGCCTTAAAATTGTTTCTAAACATTAAAATAATGGTGTGTTTTCTTTTGGCACAGTGTTGAAAAAAACTCTATGTTACCATTATTTGGTATGAATCTATGATCCCATACTTTTTAGATTTTTTTGTTGAATTGCTTTATTTAGATTCTTTCTATTGTTATTTTTTATGTAAGACCTCCTATTTTTACTTAGTTATTTTTTACCAATATGATAAAATCTCATCAATGCTATCAGTTGATAGAATTTTAGCATTGATATTACATTTTTTAGTGCAAATCTCTGTTGCAAATTATTGTAACTCTGATTTTATGTATTTTAATATGTGAAATGGTTAAAATGTAAGACAGTCAATGGTTTAATATTGATTATTTAAGGCTCTGTTCAAAACAGACATTCCCTTCATGTATACAACACATAATAAATTATGTGTGTGTTGTATATGCTAAATATTATTATAATTATTATATATACCTCAAAGCCTGCTGCATTACAGCAGAAACCTGGCAGACTCTTGCCGAGGATCGCACCGCTTGGCGACAGTCTTTACACAGAGGTATCGAGGCAGCTGAGGAAAGCAGATCCGGACATGCAACTCAGAAGAGAAGCATGCGAAAAGCGCGCGTCGCCATCCCCCGACTTCAAGCCCCTTTGTGTGCGTATTGTGCAACAAGGACTGACACGCCTGCATCGGCCTGCTAAGTCACAGCAGGCGTTGCCCCCAGAAGTGACAAACAGAGCGCATAAGCATAGTCTTTCGAGACTCAGCTCTGCAAACCAACCATATATATATAATATATACCATTATTTATATATATATAAATATATAGTAAGTATAAACATCGGATAAATTGAGAGTGGGAAAAGGGGTTGCATTGGTGAACCAAGGAATGCTGGCAATCGGGACAAATGTAATTCATATCAGTAAGTTTTATTGTATTCTATTCTAGCTTTACATTGGATACTGTCGAAGGAGCCAGCATCTCAGACAGCGCCAGTGCCATTGGTTGAAGACTTGTTGCAGAGCCCTGAATACATGTCAGCCTCAAAGCCACACACATGGTTATTGGGTAAACTAGTGCTGAGTACAGAAGAAATAAAATTGACTGCATCTGTGACTAGTGGCCAGAGGGAAAATTGATTGTGGGCTGCAGTCAGAAAGCTCAGATTTACTGCCTCCAACTTTGAACAGATCATATTGGCTGCAAAACGCAACAGGTAAATAATTGTAATAGGGTATTCACAAACACTTATCATCTAATAACTACTTATCCAGTCAAGAGCGTGAGAGAGATTCAGTGTGTAGGTGAATGGTGATGAATAAGTGAGCTATAATATTAATGGTGCATGCTTTTTAGGTGAACTCAATTCAGATACATCTTTATGCTTTTATATATCTGAAACATTTGATTCATTCGTTACTTAATCTTGCAAGAGGTACAAGCATTTTCCTTTTGCTTAAACCTTCTATCTTTAGATTTTTTCTACGTATGGTCAACCCAACCTGTCCAGTATGGTGACCACAAACCTAGCTCGCATGCTTCCGGGAACGGGGTTTGAACCTGTGTCGCCTAGGTGAGGATCGCGTGTACCAACCACTTCGCTAACGGGACAGCAAAACATGTGTTTGTGGAGTTCGAAGTTTATAAAGGTCCGTCCGGGCATGAGGCCGCATTATGTGAAAACCCGGAGTGTGTTCCAGCTCTCCTACCTAATTTGCCTTCTAGACTCGAGAAATTTTAGACGAATGTTGAATTTTATCTGCAATTTTCAGTTATGTAGTTTTTAATGAACGTTATTCAATGTATGGGTGGTCACATCAACTGATACAACTGTACCACACACACATTTACATGTAGCTTCGTCAAACACCATTGAAAGTGTACGTGCGTTTTTAACAAGACATTTCCGACAAACAATCAATACTAAGCTTTCGGAATGGCTACTTTACATTGTCAATAAAATCACGTTGTTGAATATGTTATTGTATATAACATACTGACCAGCTGATCCATGAATGAGTCGCACTTGGAAAAACGGGCTTAATACATGTTCACAAAATGGTTTGTTTCAGACGTGGTTACCACAGGAGAACTACTTCGGATCCATAACATCTCACGCTACTGTGGGGCGTGTACGAGTGCGAGGCCAATAATAGCAAATCCCCGCCCTCTCGCAAGGTCATGCACATTCAGGTCGAATGTAGGTACCCGATAAAAGGTTGATAGTGTAAACCATGTATACTTAATTATACAATTAACTTTAAACGAAGCATTTACTTGCCATTTTTCTTTAAATTGAAACAACATGCAAATAAGGACAAAGTATGTGATAAAAGAGCGAATATCGGTAGTGTATCTGTTTACTACATGTCCTCGTCAAATCCTTCACATGTAGTTGTCTGTCCTATCTGTGTGATAAGGACCTTCTGAAAACAATTAAGGTCATTAAAACTATCAATCATAAACTGTATAAAGTCGTATAAATTAGTCAACTTATAATTGAATCCATGTTAAACTCGGCGTACAAATATCAGCACAAGGGGCTTCTAAATGGGGTTTTGTGTCTCTGGGGTAATTGCTTTATATGTTTCTTTGTGAAGCATGAATGTCCTATTGTACATAATTAAATGATCTTACGGTTATTTTAAATACATATCTGAAAACAATTATCGTATAAGTCATATAATTTAATAATAACAAACAGCAGATCTGTTATAAAGGCTTTATTCTTTCTGAGCGTTTCCTTCCTGGTAATGGCTCTGAGGTAGACATATTTATTAAATATTCCTTAACCGTATCATAGATGTTCTCTGTAAAATTCCAATAACACGGTGTTTTAACCCCCCCCCCTAAGTTGCACCGGAAGTACGTTTCAATTCTCCGCGGCGCATTAATCAGGAAGAGGGCAAGGAGGCGCTACTCGAGTGTTTCGTGGCGGCCTTCCCGCAAGGCGTCAGCACCTGGACCAAGAACGGGTATGAGGTGAGCCATTAATAGCGTTCGTTTGCTGATGTTTTTTTATCTAATAATTGCCACAAAAATGTATATCTCTAGCAAGGAAGGTGTTTAAAAATGCCTGCGGTGTTCTCACTACCATGGAGCACCACGCGGAGACAGTGAAACTCGCAGTCACTCCCTTCATAATGGTGCACAATCTCATGCTGACAATGTACCCAGTCCTGCAGAACCAGCTAATGACTCAAACAGGATGCCTGGTGCCAGGCAGAACCAGAACTTGGTGGATATTGTTGTAGTGCAGGCTCCTAACCGTTCTTAAAGAGAAGGAAAGCTGCAGCGAATCCTTATCAAACATTGTTGCAACTCGCCTACATGATATCTGATGTTCATAATGACGTGCATTACACACAGACTGATTGAGGACATCTTAATGATGCAGCACGCTGATCACCACTTTTAACATGCATTATTTTGATTCACTTAGTTGTGCTAAGAATTGTTCCATGATAATGGCAATCATATACGCATCTTTCTAGCTGTGTGTCAATTAACTCAAATATTTCTCGATCATAGTACTAGGAACATTCTTATGTTCCGTTCAGACAGTTTTCTTAAAAACAATTATATATACCATAGGCTGCACTGTTATGGAACGCTTCTTTCTTACACAAAAATGTATGTCATACAATGCCATGTCCAAACGTCTTCAATGAGACATTTAACTCCGTTTCACGTCATCTACCAGTTAATTGGCACGGACGAGTCTCGATGGAAGTACCGGACTGAGGTCTACCAAGAGGACTAGTTTACCATCGCGCTTTACCTGAGGATTCTTAATCTGGAGAAGCAAGATTTCGGAACGTACTCCTGTGAGGCATCCAATTCTCTCGGGAGCGACAAGGATATTATACTGTTATATGGTAAGTAGGGATCGGAAGGGGCGATATAATAGAAAATAAGGAAAATGCGGACGTTATATCTCTGTCTCATATAAAGCCGTTAATAAAAAAAATGTCATATTAGGAACACAATTCATAGGTATTTAGTGTCTAGAAGCACCAAGGTCATAGTTTTTTAATGTTTGTTTTTTCTCGTAAAAGGTATACTCGAGCTCATATTCCAAACTTATTATAAATTAATTACGATTTGTAAAACCAGTATTAAATATTTATATTAAAATATACCCAAGGGAAATTTGTTGAGTTTTTTTAAATGTTTTATGAAAGTGTTAAAACAACTATTTAGTTTGCCATAATATTTCATTATTTTGACATAATATGAGCCGTGTCATGAAAATATGCGCGCGAATGCAACGCTGGTCACATATTGCATGAGAACAATTTTTGGATGACGCGGCTGATAAAATGACCACCGGTTAAATATCGTCGTTGTTCTTCGAAAACCGCGTAAGTCAATTTTTACAACTTTTCACTAGGCAAAAAAAAACATTTTTAAATATACTCATTTAGATTGCCTCAAAAAGAACCAAATATTGAAGAGAAAACTGCGTTAGTCCATGTATAGAATTAAAATGACAACAACAGAACAGGCCTTAATATTTTCATAAATTAAAAGTATGCCCATTTTGACATAGACTATCTAAATTATTATATTTTAAAACTTCAAAAAATATTTTTTAAATGTATTTTTTTGCCTATTGAAAAGTTGTAAAAATTTACTTACGCACTTTTTGCAGAAACAATTAGTACATGAGTGTGCAGGATTTTCTCACGTGCTCATAACTATGCCTTCCGATTGGATATTAAATCCAGTATTTTCGCTGAAAATGACACGTGAACCCGCCGTTCTAATAAAAAAACAAAACAATTTGCGTCAAATTTTACTAACGCGGTTTTCGAAGAACAGCGACGATATCATGTTTTATTTACAGTAACATATACGTGTAATTTATTTTTATAAGAGCATTTGGCGTGTATCAATAAAATATTGTATAGGTATTAAGTAATATTATTGTCAACTAAATTATCATTCATTTGATTGAATTGCATAGTTTCATGTCTTCTGAATTTGCATAACTGCAATACAATAAAATTATCCGAAATTAAATAATAATTCTCCATTAAGCGTTCTACACTAAAAGGATCTTCACGCATTTTCACTTGGCTCATCGACTTACGTGAAAAATTATCCCCAATATATCGTTATTGTTTAGATTTCAAAGCGTAACGGAACTGTAAATGTATAATGTTATATTCCCATATGCAAACATGGGTTCTTTAAATATCAATTTCCGAGACAGCTCTACGCTTTTGGCGCTTGCTTTGCCGACGAGAGTTGTGAAAATTACCGAGTTATAACTTGATAAAAGTGTCTAAATAGAGCCTGCATAGTAGCGGAATTAATACTGAGACCAAATGCTTTCAAGAATGCATTTAAATTCGATGAATCTTTAAGACAAATTGTTCAAGAACAGCGTATGATGTTGTTGCCCGTCCCTGTTTTAAGATAGGCGCTTCAAATTTATTCGAGTTTATAGTGAGTCAGTTCCCGGAACGCATAGTTGTCGCGCGTATATAGCTAATGCCTTCAGGAAACAAACACACAAAGAAAATTTACGCAAACTAATGTTCTTGTATGTCTGAAAAACGGCTCATGGTACACACATGGATATAATGATATTTTTTGTTAATGGTACTTCTATCAATGTATTTATATCGACGTATATTTAGTATATTACATATGTAATTATTTTAAAGTAACTTTTTTAGTTTTCCAAATGAAAGAATGTTATAAGTAACAAAACTATACTGAATACAAAAAATATCGGTGTATGTATAAGTATTAGGATGTTCACGATAATTTTTGTATAATATAATAAAACACAATTACCCATACATTTTTTTTTTGTAATAAAAAACAAAACAAATGCTATTTAACTTATGATATTCGATATATAAAAAATGACAGCGCAAAGGTCCCGTACAAGTCCCGTACTTCGACACAGTTGACATATATGGTCATCTAAAGTGAGTATTCCGAAATCGCATATTGACTTTCTGCCATGTCTTTCGCGATAAGCAAAATTTGTCATACGCTCCGTACAATCACATGTGGATTATTAGCATCGCCCGTTTCAATAATATTCATATCATGTCAAATCCTATAGACCCACGGGACCAAACGGTGCATAAACAACAAGTCGAAGCCAGGCGTGAGTGTGCGATATTGGACTTATGGCGGTCGTCTTGCGGCGACTTTTTACTCCTGATATAATATGCTTGGTTTGTTATTAGCATTCCTCGAATACGAAATTAGAGCCGGAGCGACTATTCAGACTTTGTATTAGAGAGGCATATTTCGTTCTCCATTCGTTTGATGTTGGTGTTGTGTTTTCCAAACAGGAAAACAAATGTGTCCTGATTTCTCAGTATACATTGAAATTAAAATTTAAAAAAACTTAAAATCCAAATAATCTTGCACATGTTGTTTAAGGACGTGCTTGTTCAATTTGGAAATTCGTTAATCTATCATTGCAATTTGCAATTAATACTTATTTTATTTCTTTATTTTCATCAGTTTACGATCCTTCAAATTTGTCAATAGTAGTTCCTTGCAACTGTGTGTACTTTCCTTCTCTTTTAGAAATCTGAAAATTTGTTCTGCAACTATATATATATATATATATATATATATATANTAATGCTATTCTACTGAAGTAATTATTCCACGCAATGTATTTTTGTGCCAACTTAATTATAATATCAGAATAGCAAATGTTAAAATTAAAACCAAAAACGTTACAAACAAAAGCATCGCGTTAAATTATCATTAATCCAAAATCATTCTAACCCCCAGAATACGTGAAGCCGACGCCACCGCCGTCGACGACGCGGACGACTCCCTAGTCGCCTGATCTCGCGATTCCTCGTGGGGGGACAAGAGACCAGCACTGGCACGTGACTCGGACTCGGACGGAAATCAATACGGGTGAGCGACAATACGCCGTGAGTGGAACCTCGCACATATCCGGTGGGTAGAGAAGTCGAAATCTTCTTATATATGATTTTTTGGTATGATTTTTAGTGGTTCTCTTAATTTTTTCTTTTGCCTTGTTGAAGCTTTTTCTCACGCCGTAGAAATGGCTATATTTTAGTTACATGCATTCCAAATCACTCCGGCAGGAAACATATGAAACTCTTTCGGATTCATATTTCCAATAAATTTGTATGGACGAGTGATATGTCAAAATATTAAAACCGAATTTTGAAAGTTAAGTTCTTCCTTAACAATCAACAGTTTCTATGTAATTTCATCTGTTTGTAATATGTCTCTTTCGGGGTTTGTTTGAGCCAGTGATAGTATCCCTCCGTCAAATGGTGTCAAATATCTACACCATACGACATTTTACGGACACATGCCGACGACATTTGCGTTAGCGATTGTAAAGTACGCTTTTTTTATGCAGCGTCATTTCATGAGCTTGCATACGCTTTTTTTTAAAAGCGCTCTTATGTGATCGAGGTCGCGTGGATACTTGCAGTATTTCAAACGGACGCTTGCAGTTAGTTAAATGTAATACGATTTCTCAGATGAACAATACCTTGTGAATAAATTAACGAGTACAATATGAGAGCAGCAGATCCCAAATCGATTCGTTCTTTTTTACAAGTCTTTGAACAAATGTTATGAGCGTATGTGATTTATTAAGCTAAAACTTTACTTACGAGATATATCAGTAAATAAATCACATAACGTTAAATGACTAGTGCAGAATGTGTAGCGGTGATATGTTTGCTCGGATGACATGATACAAAATATATGTTGCCAAAGAATATTCTCTTTAAAAATAGTGTCCATTACTTCCTTTTTAAATCATTGAACTGTTATATCACATTTACAACAATTGTGTGCACTCTATCAAAGTTACACTTATAGTATATGATTAGGTATAATGTTTAAATATATTGAATGCATGTATAATGAAACTGTGTGAATCGTAAATATCAAAATCTACACTGAAATACAAAAGAAATAAGTCGATGATTGTGTAAATATTGCATGTATTTAAGGCATGATCACTGTATATAATTCTTTATATATGACATTCACAAGTTTAAAGGTTGTACAATAACAGTATCCACGTCGTGTATTCCAAGTGTATATGCCTAATAGGTTAGAATGTAAGATGTGGTTTTGGTTTGAATGCTAAACCAATCGATTTGGCACACAAACCCTTAATATGTTTTTTTTTACATTCTGCAGATTGATGCACGTTTCATTGCGTATCGTCGGGGAATGCTTTCTAGAGAATATCTTGAGAATATTGCTGTGTTTATTCGGATTATTAAAGATTTATTAAAGGGTATGTATATTCAAAAGGATGGTATTGTAATAGTTATTCTTGAAATGAAAGCTATTTAAATTAGTTATTCATTTTCGATTGTAAGATTGGTCTAAAAATTGTATTATTATTGTGTCTTTATGTATTTTTATAATTTTGTGCTGTATTTAAAATCAATCAATCAATCTTAATAATCAAGATATTGTTTTCTCTACAAATAACCATGTTTAAATGGTAGGTGTATGTGTTACATGAAGTTGCACGGGATTATAATATGTATATACTGTTTAAACCCTTTAGTGGGTTCATTATGTAAAGATTCTTATGTATGACAAACGTAGAGAATTGAGAACTTTTGTGGACATGTGCCCTAAACCAGTTTAGCAAACAACTGCACCGGTGTTTTGTTTTCACTGATAAACTGCAGATGTATCCATGTGTTTAATTGTTTGTATGACTTTGCACATATATTCAGCATTTCTTATTTTCAAGCATTATGCGTATGTTAATGTATGTCTTGTCGTAACAAACTATTTTATATGGTTGAATTATTTTGCACATGTAATAATAATTAATGAAAATAAGATTTAAATACCATTCATTATTGTTTAATAAATGATAAACATGTATAATTACTCTGGATTGGGTCAATTGATGACTTGAACACAGACCGTATACATTAAGCAAACATAGCCAGCATGTTATTTATTTAAATATATAATACATAATAAATATGTAAAATGTGTGACACAAAGCATGAATTTAAATTACTGAACTGCAGATCAAATACAAAGCAAAAGTGCAGATGCAACGCCTTTATTCGGTATACCCTGAAGGAAAAGAAACAGTAAATAGATATCGTAGATAAAATGTCTTTATTTAAATACCGAAACCAGATACGAAAGACTTTGTCGACTTGAAAGCTTAATATAAAGCTACAAAATGACAATGACCATAGAGATAATGTCAAACATAAATTCGTATTTCATAATAATGTATTTGCTCATGCTCCATTGAACGGCGCTGTGTGTTATTGTGATAGTCCTTCAGATAGTTCCCTACATTCTTGACATGTGGTTTCGTGCCTACCCTATAATCGAAGGATAACAAGTGGTAAATAAAGGTCATACTTACGAAGCTGGAGTCGGCAGCTAATATGTCTGAGAAAAGTCCCAACATTAATGAAGAACAGTTGGAGAGATAGTTAAATGTTTTCACCACGAGCACTGGAGTCTCAGAATACATTAAAGTGTCAAAACTGCAGACGAATAAACATCAAATCTGTCTAGCAGTGTGTCGTCTGCAACAAATCCATCAATGTAATCAGGCGCTTTGTCTTAGTCAGCGTCCCGATGAACGACAGAGGTCGTAAGAAGACTTCAAATAACGGTCTTTTTATTAAAAGTGTTAGACATCCTTAGACTATTTCTCGAAGAAATGAATTGCAGATGGTTCTCTACATCCGTCCGAACATGTTAAATGGAATTTTGCGCTCTCAATGTTCATCAAATGTGAAACATATGTAAATAGCATGTTCATGAATGTGTCAGGAAAAAGAATGCAACAAACAGACATTACTAAAACTAGACCATTAAAATCCCCTTTTCGTATTCATCGAAGAGTTACTTAATTGTCGTATATGTACATAAACACCTTAAACTGGTGCCTAAAATGTAGACAATATGGAACTCGAATCTTCTACCCAGTTACTGCAACGGACATGATTATATCGTTATATGATCAATTAATCGTCATCATTTGCCAATTTATAGATACGTAAGCACGCACAATGATGTCTTATTGTGATATTGTCTTTCTGTAAGTATTATGATGAAAGAAGAACGTTTCTGAAGTAAAAGCTCTGTATATCAAGTTTCTAAAGTGTAAATGTCTCTCAAACAATGTCCTTACCTTTTAAGCTTTTTGGGTTAGTGGTCATCCCGGCATGCATCATTTGTATGTTCTGTATCGTGTTGTATGTACTGTATAGTAGTGCGTAGGCTACTGGCCACTTGCCTTAAATAAAAGACTAAAACATAAAATAAATAAAAAAAAACAAATAAAAGAAGGTTACACGAATTTGCCTTCAAATGATGTCTCTGGAGCGTAAGTTTTACTATATGGATTGAATTCCGTTGTTATTCTTAGTATATTTTGTGAATTTCTTTCACAAACCCAATGTTCATTATACCACCGCAAAACGAAGTTTGAGAGATTGCATATGACAGTCGCCTTGTTGGTCGGTTTGTCGGACGGTTGGTCAGTCCGCATAGCGTGTCATGTTTAAATAGAGAACTACTTTAACCTTTTTTAACCAATTACACTTACACGTCAAATATGACAGTGATCGAACAGCAGTCAACAAGCCCCTATACAACTTCTATGCCCTCTTAACAAAAAGTAATAAAATAACAAGAATGGATAAATAATTAGTTATATCCCAAGATATGAAAATAATAAACAATGCTTTCAACGCCATAATTAATTTCTCGAATATTATAACTCGGAGATGGACTCCAGCTATGTCACTTACTTTTGCCTGTCGCTTATCGTTCGTCTGTCATCACCTATGTCTCAGTTTATACGTCTGACTCCAGATGTGAGTTATGTTACAGTAATATGCATATTCTATCAGAACTGCAGAAAATAAAAAAAACAATTTTGGAGTCCCATTAATTCCAGCCTTGTTGCGATCATCTTAACTTCTGAATTATTATAAACACAGAAAATTTGAAACGGCACATTTCTTAATATTATCAGGGATGCTTAAGGAGTTATTTCGGTAGGTATACTTATTCCATTTTATAATCATTTTCTTGTGTTCTATATTTTATACGTTTCTCTTCGGGGAGAGCTTTTCTTTTCAAGGCACCGATCCGGTTTCGTAAAAATCCGCGTGTGTGTCGTTAAGAAAGAGATGCTGATTCGTGAACAGGATTGAGAGATTTTAAAGATATCCGAACACATTCTGGCTGCTTGACGGATGGGGTTAAAAAAATTAAGATACCAAACAAAAACTTCAAAATGTTTCTGTCTAAAAACGCATTCTTCTGAAATGTAGGATTTTCTATTTTGGCATTTAAGGATATTGAAACATATCCAAACTTACGAAACGCTGAGAAGCAGTCGGGTGATTCTGTTTTTGTTATATTCTATTATGGTATAGAAACATCAGGGGAGAAATATGTGTTATCTTCCGCTAATCGTTCATGATTATAATGCTAGTGACAAAGAAATTATGCAGTACAGTACCATTAAACAAAACAATTATTAAAGCTGTGATCACCGACTTGAAACGGTCATGGGGGGTTGTAATTCATATTACAAAGCAATAAAATACAAGCTTGTTTAATCATGCTGTTGTTCTTCTCTGAAAAATGTCTCAGTTGATAAAATAGTCCAACCTGTATAAAGCGGCAAGTCAAGGGAAGTGGTCAAATAAAATGATAGTCTTTTAATGCCAAATTCCTCAGTTGATAATACATGTATTTACTCTGACCGCTTGTCTGCGTAAGTAGTGTAGTCTTGTTTATACATTACGCGACCTGATGTAGGCAGAGACATACGGACATTTATTTCTGGATTTCACTGTTATAACACAATAAGCAACAATCACCATGTGTGTGATGTTGGAAACACCCTACATGAGGCCAATGTACCATACCAATAAGTAGTATCACCAAAGGTCTTCATTATTTAACTGATCTATTAAAGTAAAGAACTATTTGTGAAAGCAATCTGGACATTCAAAATAAGGACATCAGCTAAAAGGTGCAGAAATCACTCCCCTGAATAATACCGACTCAGAATTGTCAATTGAACGACTGACTGGGTGGTGACTCTCAATGTAGTGAAACAGTGCTTTTTGCAAAACTGGTGTCTAATGCTTGATATTTTATGTTAACGTCTAGTCTAAAATATTGCTTAACGCTGCACTGTCATGAAGCGAATGATTTTGGGTTTAAAGCAGTCTGAGTCATTCATCGAACTGTTATATGACTACTGATAGTGAGATGCTTGATACAAATGACCAGCATGTCAATAAATAACTGAAAGTCGTTCTTTTGACAATTCGATAAGGCCAATAAGCGTTTGATAGAACTGAGCTGGTTATATGAAATATCGGTAACACATTTTATTGAAAAACGAAGGCTAATTTTCTGAATTAAAATTTGGACAATTATTTGATTAAAAAACGATATTCATTATTGGTGTATGATCGTTGGTTACTACTGAAGAAATACTCCTTCATGTTATTGTTGGCGATTTAATATAAAAATAATTTATTCTGATTAGATATATTACAATACACTCGCTTGATCTCCATTTTAATGCAAAACAATGATTATTTGAGCCTCGATCTCGGAATACTGGGCTTAATGTATGTGTGTTAGGTGTAGTCCCAGATAAGCATTAGCGTATGCAGTAGGTAATCAGGGACGACACTTTCCGCTTTTATGGAAATGTTTCGTTAAAAGGACGTCTCTTCTAAACGAAAATCCTGTCTAGACGGAAAGTGTCGTCCCTAATGTGCAGACTACACAGGCTAATAATGGACGACACTATATGCACATGCGTTAGGCCCAGCTTTCCCACAACTGAGATCGTTTAACAACTGAAATGTTTTCGAATTGGTCACGTTTCAGGGCAATTGCACACCTGCTGAAGAATCAAGAATTCATTTAACTGCATCAGCTCCATGTTTATCACGTTCTACGAGCGCTTCAGCAGCTGTTTAGAAAATATGAAACGCTCGAAAAAATCGCAGAGCATGTCTTCGGTATTTGAATATCAACCAGGTTTGTTTTTGCGCACAGGTTTTATCTCGTAGAATTTACGAGTATTCCCCCATCGTGCGCGTAATTTAAGACTCGTAAAATTGGTTGCAATTTGATTTCAACAGAAACAGGTCCTCCCGCTGTTTTATAATTTGTTGATTGCAGAAAACCATTAAAATTTCTGCGACTTTATTTCGTCGCATGACATGGATTTTCATGTGTTGGCATCATAATTCGTTCTCCACATACACGAAGCGGGCATTTAAAGTATATGCAATATACAAAACCTGTATCTTTGTGAACAAAAGGGATTATTGGCCAAATATTGACAGGGCAATAACTGATGGAGTGGTGCAGATCAAAATGCTGTGTTTACCAGCACAAATTTAACATACACAATATGGCAATCGCCAACGAGTAAGTGCCATTGTTATCGCAAGTTTAATTGCAGTCTTCATACCCCAACATAGTTAAAACAAATCCCACACAAAAGTGCTCTCTCAAACCATACACGTTATGAAATTGGTCGATTTAAACCACACAAAAGAGTTACTATCTACCACAATAATTAGGTCTTATCACCAAAACTTTGTATAGTACTGTTTCTGCAATTTTCTATCTAAACGAATAAAACACTTCGTGGTGAGTAAATGTACAGGTACTTTCAAATATGCTAAAATTTACTACATATATTTATGAAATGGGGACAAACACCATGTTGTGGGACAAATAAACACTAATAAGTTGGCCACGTTCGTTTGCGTAAAAAATAGTAACACTGTGCGAGTCTAAATGACCGTAATGTTGGTGAGCGAATATGGCGCTGAGTGAATGCCAAAGACTATGCATGATAGTGAGGCAAAGGGCACTTAATTTGTGGTCGAGAGATCTGTTTTTTTCTGTGTTGGATCGAAGAGATGACACTATTTGTGGTAAGAATGCCAAAAAATTTGTGGGAGATGATAACACTACTTTTGAGGAGCATAACAACGTGGTAGTATCCCATTCTATGGACAATGTCAACAAAGGCTAAACATTACGGCTTTTATATTATAGTAAATTGTGACATAAGTTTGTAGAATATAAGAAAATATAAGAAAAATTGAAAACCCAAATATATCATTTGAAAAGAGATGATGTTATGTTTAAAGATAGAAAATACTATTTTATTCATTTTTTAATTCGTGTAATAAACTGTTTTGGTAATATAAACTGCAAACAGCATCCGTCTTTGCGTTTGAAATATCTTAAATGTACAATATTGTTTTACGTGGTACTATGAACAAAATTAAAATATAGTATAACATGTTATGGCAAATAATAAGAACTAATACTAGCCAGTAGAATCAGAGTACTTCTAAATAGTAACATTAAATTATCTTTGATATTAAATCGAAACAGTTTTCAAAAACGTGTTGTAAAAGTTATTTATGGTGTTGGTTTTTAATGCGTTGTTCATTACCAACGTTAATATGCTATCAAGTTAAAACGTTGAACGGCTAATACAGGGATATTTGCAAATACTTTGATACGTATGCTTCATTGTTATATTTATTGTCGACATGTTTACACAACGTACCCCGGTAATTATTGCGCCTAACGGAAGTTGTTTAATAAAGAGCCATGTAAATATTTGGACGACGCTGGCAATTCTGGCTTTCTACGACATTATTAGTTTTGCACAGGAATCGATTGCTATCTTCACTCTCTATGCGTCACTTGAGGGTTATTGAACACAGTATATTTAGCATGTCTGAAATGGTCCTTTAACAGCAGGTGTATGGTGATGGCGGCGACTATTGATTCAATAACAGCAAATTAAAACATCAACACTAATGTTTTCTTATCTGATGAAAGTTTTTTTTAAATTGACAATAAATCTATTATATTACAATATTCCTATTATTATTTTTTTTTTTACTTTAAGTTAAATTTCTATTGAGGCTTTTGTTCAATTATACTAATAAAATATCTGATATACCCATACATTTAGTTTTCTAAATGTGTTACGTATATAATGGGAGAAAATAGTTTGTAATTAGCAGTAAGATTTTGAACGGAAGCAAATATTTGTTTTAATTTTACTTTTTTTAAATGTTGTAATAGTTATTTAGAGAAGAATAGGTTTTATATTTATAAATTAATAAATTCTATATATTTATAATTCTATGATTTTATGGCACCTTAAATGAAGTTTGTCGATGACTTAATATTGTTATCTGAAAAGCAAATATGATTTGCACACATCCATTACCAGCCACATGTTAAGAAGCGTATGTATCTTAATTTTTGAACAACTTGATTATACTACGTTTCTATGATACACACTTTGATATGTTTTAGCTTGGCTTCACATTGGATGTTTCATTTAACTACTAAAAATGACAAATGAAGTCTTGGATAATTTTGTTTGATATCAAATTTCCATTCGATGCGTGTGTCGAGGCCCAACTATTTGTAACTTAATATCATCTAATGTAGTTTGTCTTTCCCTCAGAAAATGCGACATCCATCAGTAATGTTCACTCTGTTCGTCATAAAGAAATATATCTCTCTTTATATCTACGAGAAAATAAGCAACAGCCATGATTTAACATATGAGGAATGATGGTTGACATTAAAGCCAGAAAAAAAAACAATTTACCTTTTTTTGTTATACTCGAATGCGTTTTATTCTTACATTCGCAAAGTATAAAAAAAAATCATAACGCAAAAAGGCATTTAATGACAATTGTAAAATATACCACCTTTTTTGTCAGAAAGATTCTAAATAAATCAACGAGTGTTTTAAATTATAACTGTATGTATTTAGAAGATGAAAACTGTTACGTCTTTAGCGCTAAAATCAATGCATTTTATAATTTATAAGAACATTGTTGTTGGGTATAACGTTATAAAACACTATGCTTGTATTCGTTATTTGTAAACTCGCAATCATGATTGTATGTTTTATCTTCATTTATACATGTATATATATATATATATATATATAGANTCAAGAACGAAAATAACCAAAGGAAACATATTTGATTTTAAACGGAATAAAAGTTGAGAATTTTTTTTAAACGCGCCCAAATTTAGTTTAAGCACTTAGTAGGATTTGTCTGAGCAAACGGAAGATCAATAAATTTGATAATTAGTCCCCAATACAATAGCTTTATCCCCGGTCCGTACGTCTGCCCATCTCTCCGCCTGTCCATCTCTGTTCCCTACCTCTAAGGTCAAGTTCACAGTTCAGGTCATGTGTCAATATTGCCAACGTCTTATTGTCAATATAAGATTTTTCCGAACCTTAAAGGTGGTTCGGAATCGTTGGTATTTCCAATAAATATATACACTTATTAAATCTATGTAAATTCCACCTTTTCCAATAGATATAGATATTTACGTTATGTTATGTTGATCGTTAAGAAAAAAATGCATCAAATCCAATTTTTATCATTCCTCTAGTGGGACTCGAATTCACGCCTACACAAATCGCAGACTTCAATATGAAGTGTACTTTACTACAATCTTTTATCGAAAGTGCGCATGCGTATAGAGGTAATTAATGTACATTTAATTTATACCAAATTTACTTTACTGTAACTACCACTTATTTCCCGCGCTCGCAAACAGTTTCAATATTTAATACTATAATATATTGAAACTGTTTGCGAGCGCGGGAAATAAGTATATTAGTTATAAATATTGTATTATTATTATTTAGCATTCACAAATACGTGACATAATTTCGTTAATTACATATTAAAAGGTAATCTTATCTTTTTTTTTAATTATACCCTATTAACCGTCGATTTGCCTTTTTAACTGAACTATGCATCTAATAAAATAAATATACAAATTTGTTTAGTTGTTAACGTTTATTAAGAAGTCAAGTCATGTACACGGATCAGATGGTTAGTTTCAAGATAAATGTCATACTTACCGGTAAAAGGTCAACAATTTATTTGTTAAACTATGGCGTGTCCCAGTGTCAGTCAAGATGAAACGCTATTGGAAAGCTGTAATCTGAAGCTAATAAGCACACCTGATTTATTGAAAGAAAAGCAACTGTTGCCGGATAGTATTATATTCACTTGGATTTACAAGGATTATTTTTGACATATTGATCTAGAATTTGCAAATCATTAAACGACTCAGCTTAAAGAGTGAACATCGTTCAAAATAACCACCAATATTTAAGAAAATTTAAGATCTGTATCACTAAAATCAACTCAGTCACTTTTGTCAAACTTCAACAAAACAAATAATCAAATTTGTTATTATATAATTGCATAATAAAATTATAAAGACATATGCAGATAGCCTTTATTTGTTAATAACGTTAGTAGCTCTTTGTGTTGCTTCATAATGACAGCATTTTGTTCAAAAGTAGCAATCACGTCATACTAAAATAAGAGAAATACAAACTGTACACGAAACACAAATACGTTTCTTAACAAAATGTGTTTGTTATTAAATGAATAGTCGACCAAATGATGATGTTCAGGTACGATTTAATTTGTAAAGATAAATCACATCTATATATCGTCATTGACGTTACTTAAATTGCATATATTTATACCAAACAACTTTAACTTCTAATAAATGCATGTTCACGATTCCAGTTTATTATTGACTTATTATCATCTCATGGCAAAACTTCGAAATGTTATAGATTATTGTATATTTTATTTTGTTTTACTGATTTCAAGCCATAGATCATCTATACAACCGCCTTGTTAAAGTTTTAAAAACGAAAAAATCATTTTGAAGTTTACAATGTTGTTTTAAAATAATGAAACATTGTCTGAGCTAAACACAGACACGCTAAAATCATCTTTGTAAAGAAACACAATCGTATTTGGTTTCTAATGTTCCAACGTGCAATTTAAATTGTTTTGCAGCTTATTCGGTGATAGAAGAGACTTTCAATGCCCGCGTACCAATTGTATTCCTTTCGGTATTATTTATGACGAATGGATAATAAAATATAAAAATACACAGTTCAAAACTAGAATTATTAGCGAAGGTGTATTAATTATGCATGAATGTTTCTCGCCCAAATACCTAATATGAAGTTTGGCAGGTGGTTAGGGTCCCCCCTGATGGGTAAAGGTGATATATTTCAAGTTTTATGATTCGATTTCACAAATACCATTCCAGCATTATTGTTAATTTCTCATGGAAGCGGCCGTGTATAATTAGTTTCGGAACGTTTTTGGCATACTTATAAAACAATATTAGCCGTAACACTGCTGAACCGATGAGAGCAAAATACATACATACTTCGAATACCAAAGCATTCAAACCGTATGCGTGGAGCGTTTCTCGCAAAATTGTCACATATATAAACTACACACAACGACAATAAATATCGCAATTATCTGTAATTTGGGAGGAAAATAATACCGTCGGCTAGAAAGTTCGCGAGTTCTCAGTGCCAGATGACATGGTACATAAAGAAGAATGTCAAGCCTTGATGGAAATAAGTATGACGCATTAGAGACCGCCGAATGGGGAAACATTGAAATTTAGAGAAAAATAACTTTTGCATTAAGGTAGTGTTTCAGGATAACTTTTGCGAATGATATTTACATTTATTTTTTGTGTTCTTTTCTTCCTTTAATTGTAAAGAATATTGTCGTGTAAATTAAGTAAATGCAAATGGAGTTTTCTTAACGGGAGCTATTGCAATAATTTATATTCCATTATATTGTTAAAAGATTTATATCAAATATATATATATATATGTCAAGCAATACCAAATAACTACGCTTCACTAATTATAAATAAATAATTTACATGATGTAACGTACGCTATATTTTGTCTATTACATTGAAAAAAATCAGCAATGTCGCAAGTCGATAAAACTCATACTTAAAATAATTGTTGACGAAATTCGTGTACAAAAAATATAAATAAACTTGTACTGATGTATTTAAGATAACAATAAAGTTAATAACCATTTTCAACAGGGAAACACAACTTAATAACTAATATAAGCTAAAATGTGGGTATGTTTAAGCATCATGCACAAGTATACAATTGTTGTTTAAAGGACATGTTTAACTTACTTTGTATTTGTTATCAGTGCATGTCTTGTAAGCCTTCAATTCCTTGCACTCAGAGGCTATGACCCCAGCTCTACTAATTTAACTAGTGTTTTGTTTAATGAATCTCCTTACGTATGTGTGTATGCATATTAGGAAGTTTATGAGGTCCTTCCGCGCCTTAGGCTCCATTATGTGAGGACTCGGATTGTGTCCCAGTATGCCTGCCTAATTGACTATTTGACTCACAAAAGTAAGGACAAAAATTGAATTATAGTTCCAATTTTCAGCGATTTGATTTTTACTGAAATATATTTTTCATTTTGGTGTAGTCTTGTGTTGTTATGGGAAATCGGGGTACCCGGAAGAAACCACAAATGTCCGGCATGGTAACCACCAAACAAATTCATGCTTCCGGGAACGAGGATTAAACCCGGTCACCATTAATCGTATCAAAATAGATAACAGTAACACTTTTGATAATGTTTCTGAAGTTTCATTTGAACTATATTGATTAAAGGGTACAGTGAGGTTTTCTGTCATGCTCTTTGAATAAAATATTGCAAATACAACAAGAGCTGTTCCAAGACGCCCTGCTATTCTTTCGCTTTGATAGTATACTGTACAGTGTCTGTCAGTCACATAAGATAATGACCACAAACACATATTCGATGTTGAATATATGAAGTTTTTATATAGTCTTTGTCAAATAACATCTGACAATTTATTAATTAAAACAATACATTTGACCATGCTAGGAATCTAGATGTTCAACGTTTTACCAAATCATTTAGCTGATTTTAATTAACTTTGAAAGCATGGTCAGCGTCTTAATTACGTACGCACAAAATTCCAGCACAATATTTCTAGCCAAATATAAGATACTGAGCGGAAACTATTTTTCTACCTTAAACAACAATAACCTTGACCCAACTGGCCCCACATGATATTTCACTCTATGTCTGCACGAGAGCTACCTACAGACTTAATTCAAACACAATGCATCCATCCAAACAACGGTTACTCAGCAGACACGTTTTCTATTTTTAATAATTGTGACATTGAGCCCAATCGCTAGATCTGCTTGTAACTTTCATACACTGTTCAGCAAATTACCTTCATATGAAGTTACTGAACGCAAACTGTCTATCTATCTTAAATAACAGTGACCTTGACCTTGATCTAACTTATCCTAAATGCCACCCCATGATAGAAATGCATGACAGCCAAGGTGGACATAATCATGCTTAAATGCTGTTCAAAGTTATGGGTATTTGTTAGTGAATGTTGATAAACATCCTGACCATATTGTTGCGCGCCCGCTGTTCCGTCTTACTTCTTGTCAGGAAAGTCTCAATAATAGCAACACAAGTCAACTTTAAACTTCATGCAGCTTTATTCCTTACACTATTGTTGTAATACTAGCAATATGAATTCAGTATTTTATTATTGCTTAAAAAGTTCTGAATATTTATAAATTGACGATAGAATTAATGCCCTTGATGTTATGGCCGAACTGAATTGAATAACAAAGTTCCTGGACCCTTATATACTAAAGCGACCCAAAAGGTTGGTCGATGGCCAGTTTTTTATGGCCCGACCAAGAATTCTTGGTCGCCTGCCCCAAAATTACTGGCCATCAATCCAAAATAAATGGTCATTGACCCAAAAAATGGGTCAGTGACGTCGATCGACCATAAAAAATGTTCATGAACGCTCAAAATGACATCACGCAAAAAGACACCGCCATATTGGATTTTAAACAAAAATTTATGTAAAACAAACTATGGGCGCTTAGAAAAATGGATACACCACTTTAAACAAGTATTAAACAGAGATTTCATCATATCTAAAAATAACCTGTTTCATGCTTAGTTAGCTTAAACTAGACCACAATGCAACGCGACAAATGGCTGCGACTGGATCAGAAATGTGAATGTTCTTACAATAACCTACGAAAAATGTACTTATGCATGCATATTAAAATAGATATACAGCGAAGATGGAAAGGTACGGTCACTCAACATTATCTAACCTGAATTGTGTGCATACACCCAGATATCATGGCATAAAATTGAAACAATATCCTCATTGTGTACTTCAAAGTCCTCTACAAAGGATTTTGGATTTCAATATATTTAATATTTAATGGTGAATGCATTCTTAAATCTTAACAAATATTTATGTTTTCATTCATTGACGACTACCGTACCTAGTATGTATTACAACACTCGAAACACACAGCAGTATTCGATAGTAAATTGTACTAAAATCCTTTGGAAAAAAATGTGTTGATGTATAACCTACCTTGTCATTGCATGCCGGACTCGCAGAAATATTTGAGTTTGTATTCGATTATGACGACCGAAAGAGCGAATATTGATAACTGTTCCATGTTCTTCCGGACATAACCGGACGAATTTTCTAACATAAAAAATATGCCGGATATTTGATCCTTCAAAGATGAATCACCATGCATTGGAAAATATTTGTCTTGGTACAAGTAACCCCTACGTGTGTCATTTTAACACCTCACCATTGCAACAAACAACTTACGTGTTTAATTAAACTTGAGATCAGGTCTGACGGACATTTTATTGTTGAAAAGCGTTATTAATGTGTACTCGTATTCAGTGTTTTAGAAGGAATACGGTCCACGTAGCATCATAAAATTCGTGTTAAATATGCTGAATATGTATCTTTTCAGAAATCTCCTTAAAAAAAAATGGCCCCGTTTCTCGATCCACAACATATGCATAATTACCCCACTGGCAATATAGATAAGGTAAGAGAAGAATTATGTGCAGTATGTGAATTTCGTGGTTACTGGGAAGAAAATACAGGTGCTAAAAGGACTCGTTCTCTTTTTCGTTATGTTATATATTCGTTAGTATCTGGAATAAATCAAGACATTTGAGGACTCTTTAACATTTAATTGCGGAGAAGACAGAGATGTTCAATTCTGCGATTAACGCATGTTCGAACTCGCATGGCTGTATCAAATAACGCGCTGCTTACTGAAGTTGCTCATTACGGTTTATATGCAGAGCCATTGAAATATGACTATCTTGATCCTTCATAAGGACCATAGACCTGAAAGTCTTTCTTAATTAAGCCACACGTTGGTTAGATTCTAGTGTCATGTCACCTTCAGTTACATTGTTATTTGACCAGTACAGCAATATAAACATGTTATGTATTGTGTTAGAAAATTGTTTTAGTGCCATTTTGTTGTTCTTTTTACAGTTTAAATTAAAATTACTTAACCCTAGACGTTTGGCACCATTCCATATAGTTTCAATTTGTTCTGTTGGATTCGCCATTAGTAAGCATGGCAGATAAGCATAAACCAAAACAGATTTTTATTTTGTGAAATTTCTTTATTTTACAATTGTTTATTTTTGTTTATAAGAAAATGAAATGTTTCGTTTACATGATGTAAATGTTTGACTCTTTATTTAAAAGAAGAAATTGCAAGATGATTGGTTGGACAGAGGACATAGTCTCAAAAAAGTATCATTTATTTAACAACCTCACTACGTGTTATGTTTAAAACACGATGGTCACACATGTGTACAGTTCCTTAACTTGACATAGCTACAAATATCTCTTGAAGCATTTCGGTAAACTCTCATAAACTCTGATAAAATGGAGATATCTTTTAGTAAGCGATCAATCTGTCTTTGCAACTTATGGACATACGGAGTTGTTTGACAGTATATGAGAAAATGCGATAAAATAATCTGTTCCAGATTGAGTCATTTTTATTCCGTCTTTTGGGAAAAATTCTTCGTGAGGATAATTATATATCATAGAAGAGTATATTAAAGCTACCTCTTGCTTAAACTGCCAGATGTGTAAAGGGAAATATGTGATGATGTTTACCCAATTATAATGTAGAGAACGTACGGAAATTTAATGGTTCGTGTTGGTTTTTGAAACAAAGCTGAAGGCACAATTGATGGATCTTAAGTTTGTTTTACATACCTATTATAATTTAAACAAAATGATACTTGACTTAAACATCTTTGGTAACAATATTAATTTTACTTTATTTGCTATATATGATAATGATATTTCTGAAATCAGCAGAGTAATCGATGTCAGATGTCATATAACAGTGTGTGCAATAACTTACATAGATAATTACCTTTTGTGATAATACATGTGCAAAGCATCAAATTTGGACCAATCAAAGAGGACCAATTATAAACTTTTCTATATTCATATGGATGATAATACAGACCAGAACAGATAGTTTATTTGCGACTTAAGCATATACAGCTCATCGTCAAAAACAATAAATCAATCATAAATACATATACATACACATGCGTCAAACTAACAACAAAGGTGATTTTTGTGAGAATGCAATATGAAAGAGAAGGCTCTTAATTGTTAAACAAAGTTAAGTAAATGATTATGATCCGTTAGTGATTGAGAAAAATAAAATATAAACATTATGCAGTTAGAAATTATTTACAAAATCACAATTCTGTGGAAAAAACTATTCTCTCATAAGACTATACATTTTTGGCTCTAAGTTTAAATGCTTTTATACAAAAATTAGCTAGACGTATCAATACAGATTTTCTAGTCTCATTCAACAATTGTAAAAATTTAAACATACTTGGTCTTCTTCTGTAAAAAACAGGTATACATGTATTTCTAATATTATCATATAAAGGACATATAAGAACAAAATGGTACTCATCTTCAATTTCATTAAGTGAACAAAATGTACATGTTCTTTCATTTCTTGGAATGTTTTGGTGCCTACCAGTTTCTATAAATAGAACATGGGAAGACAATCTCAATTTTGCGATTATGTTTCTAAATTTCGAATTTTCAATTTTGTCTAAATAAATGGATCTTTCAAAAATGGGTTTCAATTCTTTGTACAAATATAGTGATGGAGAGTCATTTACATCAATTCGCCATTTTGAAATAAACAAATCTTTTAATCTATTGCGAAACATTATAATAAAGCTGTTAACATTAACAGATTCTGGATATAACCACACGTCATTAAAACCTGACTCTTGCAAGAGTTTCCGAACGTTTGATGTCCATGACTTGGAGTGAGGATTATCACATGCTTCTTTAAATTGTTTACGAATAATATTACTTAAAATACAGTTAGAAGATTTTTCGTTGAACAATTTTAAGAAATATTTAACTACTCGTAAATATCGACATATATACATCGGGTATCTCCCTACTTCGGCATACAAAGCATTTGAATTAGTAGAAGCTTTTACACTTAAAAGCCATTTACAGAATTTGCGTTGGACACGCTCAATATTTTCGGCTTTAGTAAACCCCCATACCTCGCTCCCATAATTTAGAATCGAGGCAACATATGCATCAAACAGATTTAACATTATTTTAACAGATACATTCAATGATTTTGTAACAGTAAATAATGCGTTCATCGCTCTAAGCGCTTTGGCTGATAAAGTATTTGTGGCTTGTATAAACGAGCCGCTGCTTGAAACTACTATTCCTAAATAATTAAAATTGTTCACGATTTCAATTGGATTATTATTGTACACCCATCTATAGCCTTTTTTTAATCTGCCTTTATGAAAAATAACAATTTTTGTTTTTTCGACATTCACCGTTATATTCCACTTCGTGCAATACTCGAACAAATTGTTCATGGATGATTGTAAACCCTCAGCGGATTCTGAGATTAGTACTGCGTCGTCGGCGAATAATAGAAGATAAATGGATAATTGATCAATTGTAATGCCCGCATTTATATCAGCTTGTAAGTGCAACTCAATGTCATTTAAGAATAATGAAAACATTATTGGCGAACATATTTCTCCCTGTAATAACCCGATGTCGGATTCAAATAAATCGGAAATACTATTCATATGTTTGACACCTAATTTAATCTGGCTATACAAAGAGCGAAAAACGGACAGGAGTTTGCCATCGATACCGGACCTAATGAGCTTAAACCAGAGATGCATACGATCCGTTAAGTCATATGCCTTTAAATAATCGACAAAGCAGCAAAACAGTTTTTGTTTATTATTGATATGACTTTCAATCAATGATTGAAGGACAAATAATGCGTCGACCGTACTATAACCCGGTTTGAAACCGAACTGTGCGTCAGTTAAAATGTCATTAGCTGTAGCCCAATTTTGTAAGCGTTCATTGAGTATACTCGTGAATAACTTAGCAAAACAACTCACAAGGGTTATACCTCTATAATTGTTGGGTATTGAAGGATCGCCTTTTTTATAAAGGGGGATAATCAGACCCGTTGACCAGCTGTGAGGAAATTTCCCGGACTTGAGAATATGGTTAAATAACAATTCCAATGCATCACCTATTACATGAACACTTTCTTTAAAGTATT